>JBAMHW010000018.1:21957369-21978876 GCA_037177495.1 Rhadinocentrus ornatus | reverse complement strand
AGAGAGAGAGAGAGAGAGAGAGAGAGAGAGAGAGAGAGAGAGAGAGAGAGAGAGAGAGAGAGAGAGAGAGAGGGAAAATTCACTAGAACATAATTTCACATTCATTACTGTGAAGTTCAATATAAATAATGTTTACTTACATTGCATTTGATTTCTAATTTACCTTTTTTTTATTAAGTAATATTTTAATATCATTTGTTACATTTATCAAAATGACATTGATGCATTATAGTGTTCCTTAAGAGTTAAACAAAAATATGAATAACACAATAAAGACATTAAAAATTTGGTTATAAACTACATTTAATATAATTAAAGGAGATTGTGACTGATACCTGCTTTACAGTGAAGAGATATGGAGGGCGAAATCATTGGTAGAATGATGGAAATTATCCTGTGACATTTTGCTGAACATGCTTCTGAGTTTGTCCAGCACATTGCAGAGTGTGAAGGGCTGTTCTGTATAGTCCTTAATTCGGACGGCATCCTACTCTCTAACACCACAGTTAGAGTCCAGCTCAACACTTAGAACACGAGTGTCTTTATAGGCAAGTTTGCTAAGTCTCTTGGTGTTAGCTACTTTTATTCTGGAGTGGTTCACTAATTCAGATGCTGCGTAGAAAAGGTTTCTGAGCCTCCTCTACTTCATGCCTGTCTTTTAATGTCTGCAGCAGGTGACCACATGTTTCATCAGTTGTAAGCACCATCTTCTTTGCTGTAGCATGCTGGGGCGCAGACCTCAAAGCAAAGGATGCAAACACACTGAACAAACTCATCAAAAAGGCTGTGTCCGTCAATGGGATGAAGCTCCCCATACTTGAGGAGGTGGTTAGGGACAGAATCCTGGCAAAGTCTATAGTTAAAAATAAGTTGGATTTATAAAAATTGGGGTAAACTTTTTTTAAATTGAAAATCTGTGGTAAGTATGAAATAAATGTGTTAAACTGCAAATACTTTTAAAAGTAGATTACAAAACCTCAGAAATTCATGTTTTTAGCTAAACAAAGATATTTTGAGAAAGGTCTGGCATTGTCCTTTTGAAAAAACTTCATACCTCCTGAGAAAAGGGATGTTTTAGCTGAGTATGTTAAGTTGATTTAACAGTCCCAAATCATCTGTAGTTACAGTGATACTGCCTACTTCGTCCATGCTATGAAGTAGACTGCAGAAAAAACATGGATTATTTATAGGAAGTTGCATATAAAATGTCCAACAGATGGTAGTGTAACTGACACTACCATCTTACTACTACTAAACCCAGAGGATTACACAGTAAAAGAAGCTTGGTCAATTTTTAAAACCGCCCTTTAATATTGAAAGTAGATATGGCTATTTCCGTTATTGGGTTTTTTGTGGGTAACTTGATAGATATCATCCTCAGCAGCGCCTGCGTCTACACTTCCAACCGTGGATGCTTCCAACTCAACCAGAAGCAATGTCCGCCAGAACCGGGTGGGCGGGTTTCCTGGACTCACTGGTTTCGTTCCGAGGTCTTTTGTTACTGTAGCACCACCTGGGTTGCGCAGCTGGCAGTTTGAGATATGATGCCATAAAGAAGAGACAGAATGCATAATGCGCAGCTCAAGATAATGAGGATGCAAGAGATAAAAACACACTAAAACAAGTTTTCTAAATAAATAAATAAATAAATAAATAAGCTATAATAATAACAATTAAAAAAGGAGTTTTGAAATATAATAATTTCAATGCCGGAGAAATGTTTAGCCGTTATGCAAATTTCACAAAGTACTGTAGAGCATTTCACAGACCTTGATTTTTTGTGACCGCCTGAGCTGATTAGAGATAGCGTGACATAGTACATTTATTACTGATTGGCAGAATGTTTGTTTTACCGAATGAGCCAAACCGGTAATGAGCTAGAATATATGTAATAAAACAAAGCTGTAGTAGCATCTGATTTATGCAACCGCCAAAATAATAAAAAAAAAACAAATTATAATTTTAGGCACCTTAAAATTTAAAAATGTTTTGTCTCGCACGATGACGCAATGCCGTTCTCCCCCTGTTTGCGTAAGGGCACTGGGTTTCTTCTACAGAGGAACCGCGAGGAAAGGCGACTGCTCTCAGTAGATTTGTTTCTTTCTTGTCAAAATTTTCTAACGCAAACCTAGAATTCAGACTACATTCAAATCACTATAAATCAGTACTCTATTTTATGAATCTAAATTTTACTTTAAGTTACATTCAAATTACATCTTTTTTACAAAGCCTAAACGACATTAATAAATGGAATAAATTAATCAATTGTTGTTGTTTTTATTAGTGTTTTAAAATGCAGTGAAGTAGAAGAAAATCTTGACTAGTGAAATGTCAGTTCTGTTTTAATTAGCGAGGTTTTTATTTACTTATTTTTATTATGGTTGTTGTTATTATTATTATTTTCCATTTCGGCAAGCGGTGAGGCATAAACCGAGCCAACCCTGTCCGTTGAAGGGGCGTTGGAAAATTGGAGCAGGAATGTGCAGCGCGTGCTGTTGCTAGCGAATGACGTACAATATGGACGCCCCGCGGGATGTTCAAACTTCCAAGCGAAACGGTAGCTCTAAGTCATTGTTTTCAGCCAGTTCTGCGATGGCTATGGAGATTAAACGGAAGAAAATACGACAGAGCTCTTTATTCCTGCAGACGGAGGTAAGTCCTAGAGATACTAAGCGCTTTTATATGTTTTACCGTCAAACACCGAATCATAATGACAGATCCGTTGACAATGGACGGGGGTACTAAGTGCAACGAAACTAACACAGCAAGGTAATTTATGTTTATTTCCCCTTTATACAGCCGTTATAAATATGCTTTCTTTTCTGTGTTAAAATAATTTGAATTTTCCGACTTATTTCTCAAACCCACGCTGGCTTCCATGCTCCAGTAAATAATCTATGTCAGCTAAGTCGTAAACGGGGAGTTGCCCCGTTGAACTCCATTCGCTTCCTGAAACCAGCATTGTCGCGTTTTGCAGCATGTTTTCTAACATCGCTAAAACTAACTTCCTTTCAGACCACAAGCATGAAACGATGCCCAAGGCTTATGAAGGACACCCAGCAGATTGTAGACGACATGAATTTGTTGTATATACGACAGATTTCTGGGAAGATGCAGGTGCATATTTAAATTTGTAATGTGGAGGATGATGGTGATGATGATGATGTTTGCAAGCAAGAAACACAATTTCGTTAAAAAAATACACACAACAAAAAAACGGGATTTTGATTTGGAATATCAGACATCATCATACTCCATATCCTCATAAATTTACATCCACATCTCTTCAGTTTAGCTTACCATCCATACATCTCCATACGTTTTCCATCAAAATGACTAATGATCTCCCATCCGATTTGTTTGCTGTTCATCATGAGCTCACCTGCATGCGTCATTGTACAAGAAGAAGTTGCACTTGGGTGAGAGAGCAGAGGTTGACTTTATTGCCACAATTGTAAAATTTCTTATTTTCAATGATCTACAAGTGATATGGTTTTCCGCCAAATAATTGATGAAACAGACAATAAAGAGCTCAAATAATACAGTGAAAAACATATTTGCTAAAAATGATTATCAAAAATATTGGTTTTAAGTAATTAGGTGAAAAAAAAAATTGTAAAATATCACAATTAAAGACAATAGAGGTGGACCAGTGAGGGTCTGTCAGCAAATGCCTTAAGTTCACCAGCGTCCCCCCAAGGTGCTAAAACATGGCAGTCCATTGCTCTCTGCTAAATCTAAATCAAATGTTTTTATTTTTTATTTTTTTACAGATTTGAATTAATTTTAAGAGCTTTTAATGTGACATTTACTAGATTCAAAGGAGAGTCTCTTAGCAGTGAGAGATTACTTAAACCAGAACATAGAACACCAGACTGGGTGTACTCTCTTGTCTTATTTGTCATAAAAAAGTTGTTACTTTGGGACATTTGCATTAGAAATGGATAAGTATACTGTGGTCATTCCCACATCTCCAGCAACCTGGGCTATCTCTAACTTAAATATTAAAAGTACTGTCTAAATTCAAAATACTTGTTTTATAATTTTAAATGATGCCAGTCAGGTTCTGAGGTTTTAGACTTAAGGTCTGTTTCTCAAATAGGGTAATATTTTTAAAGCATCCAGCTCTTACAGAATACCATATCTGTTTAGGAATTCTTTGGGTTCAGTCAAATAATCTTTTTCCTGCTTAGGAAAGGTCCTGAGTAAAATGAAAGTATCTAAATGAGAGCTGGTCAAATTCTCTAAATGCTAAATGAGCTTCAGTGCATACTCAAAGCACGGTGTCGTCCTTTATGAAGGGGAAGGAGATAGTGTCCTACATTTCCTTTTGGGTGCATCTTTTTTTTCTTTTTTTTTTAACATAAATTTTAGTGTATCTTTTGATTATTTTAGACAGTTACATTTTTACAAGATTTTTTTTTCTTGTTTTTTACTCAAAGCAAAAAGCCTGGCATTAAGTTGAAAGGTTATGATATTATGTTGTTCTGTATGTACTAAAATGTTGTGCTATTTTGTCTTTTCAATCTTCTTTTTTGCAAACAATCCAGGTACCTAAGGTAAGTGGCACTAAAAGGCTGGAGGATAATGTTTATTTTGTTCAAGTGCAACTTTTTTACCAGTCACCATGTCTATGTAGTTAGTCTGTGTTATAGCATATTGTTTGAAAACCTGAAATAATTTACCAATCTGTTTTGAAAAAGATTTATTTGGTTATTGAAAAATTTCCTTTGTTTTGTACATGAAGAACACAAACATACAAGAGAAGCTTGACTTTGAGATACGAATGCGAGAGGGGGCCTACAAGCTGCTGCTCGCATGCAGTAGGAGAGAACAGATTCTTAACGCCTCCAAGAACCTGCTGACCTGCAATGCCAGGATCAAGGCTTATCTCACCCAGCTGCAGAGGACAAAAGAGGAGCAGGATATGATGGGAGCTGTCACAAGGTAAGGATTTTGGTGTTTCCTATGCTTTTAGTTGAAGAAAATACAGTTGAAGTCTTTAAGCTGATCATTTTAGATACAAATTATTGCAACATAAAGACAGAAAAATGTGATGCAGAGGGTTGGAAAAACTTATAAGTTAACATATAATTTTCCTGCAGTGATTATCGATATATGTATTGCAACCAGTCGTTGTGATATATTAAAACATTTTTTACAGACTGGCAAATCCTGCTCCTGGTGGTCGATTACCCTGTCATGGTACCGTTGGTCTGTCTGGTAAGATTGCTCGCATTTTGTGTTTAATCGTGTATTAGGGAACAGATTAAATATACCCAAAAATAAAACTAATATTTAAATAGTTTAATCTTAAGAAAAAATATATTTCTTAAGCTGTTTGGATATTTAGAGTGCAGCTATGTAAATTGCCCTTTCTTTCTCTGATGTAGGCCTGCGGATTCCTTTGATATGGAAGGATTCAGACCACTTTAATAACAGAGGGAGTAGGTTTACCTTTTTTGTGCTTACATTCATGCCTTCCATTTGACTTGCCCTCATGTTATTTTGCTTAGACTTGCCGTACTAATGTACTGTACATCCCTTGCTTTTGGAAGGCTCTCGTCGGGTGGCTGTGTTCTGTCTGATGCAGATTGGCTCAGAGGTGTTTGACACAGAGATGGTTGTGGTGGACAGATCTGTCACTGACATCTGCTTTGAGGGAGTCACCATCTTGTAAATATATATGTTTTTTTCTAAATATCCAACATGCAGACATATAAACTCAAAACAGCTCAACATCTTTTTGGAAGCCTTTTAGGTAGATCTGAGCAGAGCTTAAAAAGCACTAATTTTCTCATTAATACTTCACTGATCAAATATGAGGAGAGGGTTACTGGCCGCAGTGTTGTACTGTATCATTTACTGATTTTGAAAACTTTTTTTTTTATTATTATTTTGATACAGCGTACTTTAAACTTATATTTGAAATTCTTGTCCTCAGTAAAGAGGCAGTTCCTCAGTTTGAACTGAGGGTGGAGCTGTGGAGCTGCGCCCTAGAGGAAGAGCTCACTTTGGTAAACACACCAAAGAAATTGGCAAAGAAACTACGCAACTCCTTTGGAAAGACCTCTGGAAAGAAGCTCTGCTCCCTGCTGGACACTCCAGATCCTGACACTTTCCTGCAGAGTAACCCTATACCTTCGTATGTCTTTTTTTTTTTTTCTTAAAAAAATCAACACCGGCTGTTAGGACTGAACTCTAGTGGAATAAGGGATGTAATTGAAAGCTTTGTTAGAGGTTTTTTTTATAAGGTTTAAATATTTGTGGTTCAGAATATTCTATGTTTAGCCTTCAGATAATCAAATATTGTGCTTGTCATGTCACCATAATTAATTTATTTTGCTCAGGGAAGAAAAGCATGCTTAAAGACGTTTTAGTGTTTAAAGTTACATGCTCAGCTGAACATCTGTAAGTGATAAGCACCACATGTTCATAAGGATCATTTGGGCCTTAAAAGAAAAAATTATTTATGAAAAACAACATGGGTTATGAGCACTTTACTGAGTTAGAAGGCTAGAGTTTAGCATTTGTTTTCAGGAAAATAAGTCATTTTGGCATATTGGAAAATAGCTAAAACTTGGATATGTGTGTATGTTCATACCAGTGGAGCCAAATACAGCCTGCTGGCCTACACGACGCTGGATCTGGCTGAGGCTGAAGGCACCTTTCAGTCTCACTCCCTCATTGTCTTCCAAAACGGTAAGAAGCAACAGCAGAGAAATTTAATATCAAGGATACAAAGGACTTATTCCTTTAAGCTCATGAACTGAATTGGTGCCATGGCAATGTTAAAATATTTTTACACCAGTACAACTGAAACCTAAAATTACACAAAATAGCCAAATTGAGTATTACCTTGGATTAGTTTTCTCCCTCTTACTTGAGTGACTAATTGTTTTTTTCTTGTAACTTCAAGAGTAAATATTTGTTTTCCACTCCGGCACATTAGTGTTCAGCTCTATAAAGCATGTTATGGGTTTTTAAATCACTGTTATAACAGGAAACTGTGGTAGAAAAATAAAACTTAATACTTTTTCCTCTTATAATGAAAACCTTTTCTTCTCTTTCAATACTAAAAAGATTCTTAATGGACGTATTTCTTTTAAAATAAATCCTGTAGCAGCTTATTAAGATTAATGCTTGCAGACTTACATATTTTCAGACTTTTTTATTTCCTCTGCTGATGCTCATCCTTACAGCTGAGTGGTCCTCCTGGCTTCCCCTTTATGGCAACCTCTGCTGCCGGTTAGTAGCACAGCCTGCTTGTATGACACAGAACATGATGACTGGCTACTTGAGTCAGAAGGTGTGTTGTTCTTTAACTACTGTATTATTATGATCACTTTCATAACTGGCTCCTGGTTTGATTTCTGAAGTTGCGTTTTTTGTTTTTTTGTTTTTTTGGGGTGATATTGCAGCAAAGTGTGGAGGGGTTGGACCGCTGCTGCAGACTTTACTGTGTGCTGAGTGCTGGTTTTTTGTCCTGTTACTTCACCCCAGAAGAAATTGATGCTCAGGTGCCGCCTACTTTAAGTGTGCCCATCAATAAGGTAATAGAGAGAATTGTAAATTTTATAAATCAATCTAAATGTTAAAACTTAAATTATCCCTGTCTTTGTTATTACAAATGTATGATCAGTTTTAATTGCATATTATTATAGAGTAATTTTAATGTGATTAAAAAGAGCAGGTTGATTGTTGTTAATGTAATTTTTAGTTCATTCTTTTCCCTAGCATATTGCAGACTAATCTAAGCCTGCTTGCATCTTTGCCATTTTACTGCTGGTTAAATGGTTTTTCCTGCACCATCAGCAGTGGACTTTTTAGTCCAGCATCCTGCATAGAACTGTAATTTCTAAAATGTCAAACTTCTTTTCAGTTTATAAGTTATTTGTTATTGTTTTCTGCAGGAGACCCGAATACGTGTGATGGAAAAGGAGTCAGCAGGCAAAAAATCCAGGTGTTTGTCCGTCATCAACCCTTCACTAGAGGGTTCTCAGACCATCGTTTTTATCACAGACACCAGGGATGAGCTGGAGGACTGGCTGGACGCCCTTTACCAGCACCTCTACGATCAGAGTAACAACCATTAGTTAAATGAATAGTTATTTTTTAAATTGTATTTGTGATTGCATAATAAGAAGTTTTGTGCAGCTAAATTTTCCTAAAAACCTCTCATCAAGAACAGATGGTATAACCTTTTTCAGCTTCTCTCATGTATTCTTGTTTGTGATCAGGCCAGTGGCTGCACTGCTGCGACCGGCTAATGAAGATTGAGGTTGTGTCACCACGAAAACCATCACTCTTCCTCACCAAGCAGGCTGACTCTGTTTACAACGACCTCAGTAAGTGGAAAATTTTTAATTAGGGACTGAAGTGAGTTAAACAAAAGTTGATAATTTGCTGACTAATGTTGAAAGTTTTAGGAGTTGTATTTAAGAAGATATTGCCTGATTTTAAGTGCTCTCAACAAATGAAATGGATGAAATAAATAGTGTATGCCTAATGTATGTCTCAATTTTATTGCAATGTTCTCTTTTTTTAAGGTATTAATTCACCCAGCAAGTTTGAGAGCATTACAGATCTCATTCAGAGCAAAATTGAGGCGACAGATGGTTGTTTCCTGATTGGTCATGAAGAGAAGAAGGAGGTACCTAATTGGTCCAGTCTGTTTGATGGGTCCCATTCAATGGTGGTAGAGAAGAGTATTCTGTCCCAGAGCAAAACCTCCACCCCTTGTTCAAGCCCTAACCCCAAAACCAGCTCTACTCCCCTCAGCAACAAAAAGCGACGTGCTCCACCTCCTCCATCTGACAGAGAGCCTTATGCTCCCCCTACCCGTCCAGCCAGACCTCCTCTCCCTGCTTCTTTTCATCATCACCCTCCTCCTTCATACCAGGAAAAAGAGAACTCTGGCACTTGCATTTCACATCCAGTGACAAGGTCCAAAACGGGAAGACCATCTCTAGATGCAAAGTTTTCTGCCATCATCCAGCAGCTCCAGCGGAACAATGCTGGAGGCAGCACAGCTCTTAACCGAAAAAATGCCCCTCTGGGTGTCCTCGATGTGCACCCACAGGGTCATTCTCAGCCTCCTCACCAGCAGCTGGACTACCAGAACAACCACACCCAGACCCCTGATATCACTGATCATGGTTTTGTCAGAGCCTGTAATGGTCCCGGTCCTGTTCCTGCACCGCGCAGCAAACTGAGGAAGTCTTTCAGGGAGAGAATGAACCTCAAAACATCGCAACCTCAACTTTAACCATTTCTATATTTGGGTAACTAACTGTACCCTACCATTAACAAAAATAACTAAAGCAGAACTTTTCAACTGAACTGTGTAACATTGATAACATATATATCAGAGTTTATTTAACTTCACCTCACTAGCAATGAAAACTGCTCCTTTATTAGATAATATAGATATTATAGATAAAGGAAAATTTGATCATTTTGCTAACTATAATCCCTGAGCCAGTTAGCTTGGATTAGGAGAAGTGTTTAAATTAGGAGGAAAAGACTAATCGGTGTCGGTTTAATGTTTAACAGGAACTCTAAACCCGCACATTTAAAGTTCATTACCTGATCGTAACACTACTCCCAGTAGTCACTGCTCTAGTGGAGAAACCGCAAGTGATTATTTCACCTTTTCTAGATAAAGTCTTTTGTAAACTTTTAGAGGTGCTGGTCTGCAGAATTTTTTACATTTAAACAGAGCCAGGCTTGCTTTTCTCATACTTATAGCCTCTATGCTAACTTTTTCACAAACCCAACTTCATATTGAGGTACAAATCTTTTCATATAACAGCACAACATGAAAGCCTGTTTCCCAAAATATCAAATTAATAGAAGCCATTGTATGGATAGGTGAGGGGCATAAAAAAGGGGTGGGGATTTAAAAAAAATCTTTATTACAATCGCACAAATTCCTGCTGACACCTCATATAACAACATCAATACTTTACTGAGACGTCTCCTTCTCCACTTTCTATATATAAAGTTTTTCATGTGCAGCTAACCCATAGATGAAATTGGAAGCTGTACACTGGCTTGAGCACCACTATCATCAATCCAACTAAAATGGAAAGGCTTATTTCTTTGCTCTGCCACTGGAACATGAACTAAAGAAAGAGCCTTTGGAAAAGCACTCAAATTGGAATTGATCCATTGGCTAACTGTGGACGACTCGTTCCTTTTGGAACTATTGACATATTCTACTTACTCTGACGACTTTATGACCACTATAGCTGATTTTAGAGAAATGTGATTTTTAGGAGCAATTGCAAGCACTAATGTGACTCCTCCATTCCCCCAGAGGTCTTTATAATAGAGTGACCTTGGTTTTTAGTGGCTACACAAAATGTCTAACACAATTTACCATTGCAGCCAATAAATACTGCGAACATAATTGAATGAATGGGTCTTTTGAGTGGTTTAAATAATGGATGCCCTTGTGTGTGTGTTTTGAGCATACCCAGTACTGCCAGCCAACTAAATATTTCAGCCACTTAATGATATTGTATTGAGGAGCAGTCATCATAATTAGACATGGTGCACAAAAGGTTTAGCTACTTTCCCTGGAATTGCACAATCAGAAAAAGCAATAAGGTAAAAGCTACAGTAACTTTTTTTTTTTGTTGTTTCTTATCGAACCCTTCAATTTTAGTTAAATTTAGAGAGTAGAGATGTAGATTTGTGGTGAGGTGGCTTACATGAAGGCTTAGTTTAAGCCTTGAAAGAGAGATTGGGAGAAAATAAGCTTGTACAAAGGGAGACGCAGCTCAATATTAGCAGTGTGCCAGATGTTTCTTATGCTTGCTGTGTATTGCTGATACATTAGTCACTTTGATCTTTTACTGTATGCACCTGGAACAACAAGAGAGGGCTTAAGGCTAAAGCCTCCCAACATTACTTACTGATGATGCTGGGATTATATTTCAGACTGAATAATTTGGAATTGTATTGTATTCCTACCTTATCATGAACATTTTGGCTATGATATATATATATAGTGATCAGTTAGACTTATAAGCACAGGACAGCAATGCATGTTAGCTTTACTGGCAGATACTGTGGCATTTCTGTATGATTGTAGGTAATTGTTTAGCCCTGGTTAAACTGATTTTAATTCAAATGCAGCCTTTAATCAAGAATCCAAATAAAGATGAAAAAATGCCTAATGAATAAATGTAATTTTGTTATTAACTGCAAATACAGTAGAAGGGATTTGTAGTTTTGTACTGATTGACTAAATGTACTTGTTTTTTATGGTTTACTGTCAAATTATATCAATGTGTCTTCTGTCAAGTTATTTTAGTGTTGTGGTGTTAATGTACTATTTTGTAGCAATACATCAATCTTGTCTTACTGCGGAATAATTTGTGTTTAGTTCAGTAAGTAGTAGTAAAAATATGCATATGTCGCAGCTATTTCTCAGAAAATGCGATTTCTTTCCACCCTGTTGTCTTGGAAGCTAACTGTATTTTTTAGTATTGCTGATCTGCAATAAAACGACCTACATTCTACCCTGGTGAGGCTGCTTTATTTTTGCTGAGCCTGGAAGTATTACTGAATATTTTTCATGTTAAAAGTTTACCAGGGGGTGGCAATAAAAGTCAAAGCATAGCTTTTATTGCAGCCCAATTCACATCACATAGAGATACAGGCACTGGCACATTTCTCCACTGCAGCAAATACTGGAGAGGCTTCTCTGGCTTTGTGCCCAGAAGTGGCCTGTTGTGAAGATTAAGGTGGATAGAATCTCATTGCCAGATAATGGTAATACAATAATAAAGCCCCATTCACACTGCATTTACTCAAGAAAAAAAGGAAAAGAAAATTTCTAAGCTGTTAAATATGGGATTATACAACCTTCACCATTTATGTACAGTTAAGAACACAACTGAAGAAACATGTATAGATAGTAAAATATTTTAATTAAATATACAGGAGGTCATATACAAAATGTCTATTTTTTTTATCTTGTTTGCCAGCTGGGTGATTGGTAAACAGATGGCTACGGTATCAAAAACACTTTTAGGATGCACATTAATGGAAACAACATGGAGAAAAAAAAAGTAAAAATGCAACAAATAAAGAGTATCCTAATTCTTAATTTGTAGTGTTCAGCCTAACATGAAACAGAGCAGAAAGAACACGGCTAGATCATGTAACCAACTTTTATACTGTTTTTTTAAAGTATTTACAGATTATAACAGTTTATATCATACCAACCACGCAGTACTATCTACAGTGCTATTTACATAGAAAATAAGACAAGAGAGAAGGGTTGTCGTGAATTGATCCCATATCAGTGTTCTGTACAGGAGCCAGCACTGCCAGTTTTACCTAGACACAGCAATGTACAGTACTTAATCAGAAATGAATGTCTTTAAGTATTGAGTAAAACTTTACAGACATTTACAGCTTTTTTTTTTTTTTTTTTTCCTTCTTTTCAAACACCAGACATGTTCACTGTGTATTTCGACTATCCTGGATCGCAATTATAGTGGTTGTAAAAGCCAGCGCAGGTGTTGTCTTTCCACCTCAGGCTATGGAGCACGGTAGGCATGCTTTATGGAGTCTGGTACCTTTTCATCACAGCGAGAAAACACATAGCACTCACATGCCCTGCAGATGACAGACACCAGACCGGTGTCAATATCAACTGTTAGTAAATCTAGCAGGTTCTTGTATAATTGATTGCCAGACAAAGTTAAGCCAAAGTAGATTTGTTGAAGCACAAATACTAAAGATTTGCTTAAAGTTGAACTGTTTAAAATTGTGTGCCTTACCCTTTAAGTTTGATGTCCCATAGCCAAGTGTGCCATGTTGTTTTTGTATGAGCGTGAGAGAACAGTGACAGTAATACTGACTTTCCTACCCTGCTACAGAAGATTAATCTTAACAAGTGTAGTGCTAACTCTAATCCAAGACTGCGAAAGGCACAGATATTTGCAAAGCAGTAATATCCTAAGTGATGACATTCCTATCAAATCATAGTGAGTCTTTTTAGGGAGTGAAATAAAAAGTGTCTGTTTGCTCAAAAAGAAAAAAATAAAGAGAAACTTTTCAAGACAAAAAAAAAAAAAAGATGAAATGCTGATTTTTTTTTTCTTTTTTTTTTTGGTGAGCATTCCACAGCAGACGGCTGCTTCATTATGCTGGTTCTACAGACAAAAACAAGCCGCAACAGTCTACTCATCACAAAGAGTTTGGGGGATTTAATTACTTTCAATTTAGAAAGTACAAATTAAACCAGCTTTTCATTAACTCTCAACAAATAAACATTCATTATTTGTCAACAGACTGAGCATGAAAACTGTTAAGCTGTATTTGAACTGAAATACTTAATGAGTAAAAACCTGAAGTGAGTAAAAAAAACATTAACGATTCTACAGTACATCTGTCAAAACACAGCACCTCTGAATGTTGTGATGAAACTATTCGTCTTGCACCACAGCGAATGTTAACGTCTATTCCAAGCAGTCTGTGTGGATTTACTGTGGCGCAAACAGGCAACAGAGTTCAACGTGGACACATGTAAACAAATACACCACCACTGACTGCCTAAAGAATAATAATAATGAGCTAAACAACTGCTGAACAGTTTGCAATGATGAATGTACATCTAGTTATATAAAGAATTTCATTTTCATTGTCATGTTACTTTTAGTGTTTTTTTAAGCAACATGGTTTAGCCCTCAGATGCAGTAAACAAATGGCTTTTCTCTGTTGCCCTCCATTTTTCACACATCTGGAGCAACAACCTGACTCATGGTTACTGAGAGTGGCGATCTGATCTGTGAGCACATACACATGAGCATTGTGCAAATAGGGGTACAACAGCAACAACAACAAAAAAAGATACAGTAAGTGGTGATACAAATCGAGAACAGTGCAAAGTATATGAACAAAGGCTTACACAAATAAAAAAAAAAGGAAATGGAATTTACAGTCCATCTGACTGACGTGTTTAACAAGTCTTTCATCCGCTCCAAGTTCAAATCAGTGTTTTGTCCTGACTGAGCCACATTCCCAAAAGTGAGAAAAAAAAGAAGCTGATACAGTTTCTGAGGATGAAAAAGGAGAATATAAAAAAAAAAAGTTTTCTCTCCCTTTACAGTCTGGTGCTGGGGTGTACCGAGGACAGCTGTGGTGGTGGGAGGGTTGAATGAGGGTAGAGATGGCGCAATAGGTCTCCGTACAGTGCTGCACCACCAGGGTGCCTGTAGAAATGGTGCGGGCTGGAGGGCAGCAGCTGCCTGTGGAACATCACCGGGGGGAAGGGTAATGGGGGAACGAGGGGAGACACGGCTGACTGGCTTTTCAGGTACTGAAGACCTGGATGCTGCTGGAGTCCATCTTGAGCACCTGCTGAGACCAGGCTGCCATGCGGGTACATGCCAGCATAGAGGGGTGCAGCATGAGGTGGGGGGAAAGTGTTTGTGGGATGGCCCTCGGGGAGATGATTGTTAAGGTGAATGGCATGGGCAGGCTCAGCTGGTTTTAGCTCCTCTGGGTCACTTCGTCGGATTGTACCGGCAGGGTGGATTGGTGTCACCACACGTACTTTCCTTTCTGGGGCATCTTCACTCTCAGGCTCGACTAGGCTCCGCTTATTGAGTCGAGTCGGGCTGGTGAGGGATGATTCACTTGAAGCTTTGGAGCTGGGAAATGGCTGTAAAGATTCTACTGAGCTCCGCTTGGGAGGAGAGATTGTCATAGGTGGAACTCTGCAAGCTTTAGGATGGGATTCCAAACCCTGGTGCATGATGGGATAAGGGAGACTACAGAAGGTGGGCTTTGAAAAAGAGGAAACCCTCTGAGAGAGAGGTTTAGAAATTGTAAAGTCTCTGGGCTCATCTTCAGTCTCTCGGCTCTCTCCGCGTGTTTGAGTCCTATCATTGTAGTGAGATCTGTAGGCCAAGCCCTCTTGCTCCAGGCTGCCACAAACAAAGCCTTGGCTGCCCTCACGGTCTCTGATGTAGTGCTCTCTCCGCTCTCCGCTGGCAAAGCCTATCAACCTCTCTGGGTTCAAGCAGCTCTCAGTTTGTCTGTACAGACTATGAAGGTGAGGAGAGGAGTAGCAGTCCCCTGCGTAGCTCCTGGACTGAGCGGCTGCGCACTGGAGTAGCTTCTCCCCAGTGTTTTCTGCACCATCTTGGGTTTGGGGGAGGTAGGGCTGCCACGGTGCACTGACTTTAAGCTGAAGTTGATGGGTTGTCCGGCAGCTATAAGTGTCTGAAAGATCACCAGAAAGGCTCCTTTCTGATTGGCCACTGTTGGTTTGTTGGTGTTGGTGAGCCTTGCTGCTTTGGGCATGCTGGATCACTGATGGCCTGAATATAGGTGCTACCTCAGGGATGTTGTCGGACCCACATCTCTGTCCCATCACCTCCTCTTCACTCTTTCTCTTCTCTTTTTCCTGTTCAGACACTGATATGACAGAGAGTGAGGATGCAGTTGTGGGAGGTGGAGGCTGAAGGGGATGAGGAGAAAAGGTGAAAGAGTTGGATTCACACACTTGGGAGAGCAGCTTCTTTTTGGCCAGAGGAGACATAACTCCCTGGCTGACTTTGCAGTAGGCAGTTGTCTGTCCGGAGCTTTGGGTAGATTCCTTTTTAATGACTCCATAGTCATCTTTCTCTGGAAAGGAATCTGTGCTCAAATCTATACACTGTCCATCTGCCTGCTTACACATGGGCAGCACTTTCCCCACTCTCCCGCCATGATTTTCAATAAAGTCTTTGACCTTGGAGAAAGGCTCGGGCAGAGCAACATGTCCAGCAGATTTATTCTGATCCCAACGATGAGGCAGGTAAAGATTTTTAGGAATAAAATGCCCTTCGGTTTGCTGCTCGCCGGTGAGTTTTGCTTTAAGGCCCTCACTGACTGGCCTCCATTCAGGGTGGGGACCTGGGCCTGTGTGGAGGGGGAGACCAGCACATGGGGCTCTGCAGTCTGGTTCTTTGGGACAGAGTGAAGACGACTGCTCCACTGCCAACGACTCCTCCTTCTTGAGAGTAAGACGTAGCTCTTCCTCCTCTATTACAATTGGTTCTTCTTGCAGAGACACCTCATTTTTTATGGCTGTGGAGAGCTCATAATTCTCTTCCTTCCCATTTGAGTCCTGCATGTAGAAAAATGGCAGCTGTTAAAGTTTCTCAAAATAGAACAAACAAAACAGTTCTATGTGTTCTTATCATTTCACAAATTAAAAAGATAGTACACATTCAACACAAAGGGTCTGATGAGAATGTGTATAAAAACTGAACTAAAATGAGAGTGAGAAGGAATCCTAATGATGCAGAAGCTACGACTAACCTGTGATTGTTCTTGGCCTTTCACTGTCTCTTCTCTGTCCTTTTTACTTCCCGGTTTGAGATTGTTAGGACCTTTTGGTTTCTTGGCCCCTACTCCTTTGGCTTTGGCTCCAGTTGCAGAGGCCTTCTCTTGGCCACTCTCCTGCTTCCTCGGTTTGGCCAAGGGGAGGGGCTTGTCTTGCTCTCCGTTTATATGCCTCTCATAAGAAAGGAGGAGCCTGAGGGAGAACATAGACAATGGACAGATGACCAGGTTATTTCATACTACATTTTTAATTGCTTAGTGATCAGTGATTGTACAATATGATCATACAAGCAAAATTCTATTTTAAGCAGACAACAGGAACAAAACCTACTATTTAACACTCTTTCATGGTTTTGGGAGCATTTTTAAAGCAAGGCAATGTTTTTTTTTCTGTGTAACATTATATAAAAATATGCAAATATTTTATTTGGTAACACAATTTCTAGAATAAGCAGCAGCCTTGCTGTGTGCATGTAGTGTATTTTAGACCTTGCTCTAAAACCTCTTTGTTTTGATACCTGGAAAACATTAACAGTTCTATTGTAATTAAGCTAGGCTAGGGGGAAATCCAGGCTCCAATTGGTGCCAGTGTGTGTGTGTGCATGTATGTGTGTGCGTATGTGTGTGTAAAAATGTGAATAATGAGTTATCCCCTGCTGAGACACATCACATTTGGTATTACTTTAACCTTGACAGAGCAGAATGAGTGTGTGGGTGTGTAAAGTTACTGTGGTTGGAAATGAAAAAGAACAAAATATCTGGAAGAATTGAAATCAAATGCTTTAAAGAGACCTTGCAGCATATAATATCTACTTCAATATACTAATATGATTAATGGCAGAAGCTCTTACAGTCAAAAAATATTTTCAGATGGTAGCAATATGTTTTGAGTTTTACACAAAGGCAATAGCTGCCTATTCTCAAGCTTAATTAGGTTCATACTAAATGACAAAGATCATTCTGTAGAATAAGCATTAAATAATTTTTGACTTGTGTTATTTCTCTTCTGAATACATCCCAAGTCAATTTTCCACATCTGATGTTGTAACTAATGGGAACATTAAAATCTGGATAACATAACAATACCCATGTGTCAAATAATGACATGAAGAAACCATCAAGGGAAACTTAGACTTTTATTGCTCAGGGAAGAAAATGGAAATTGGCACAAGACCAGAAATAAGAAACCCTGTGGGAGAGGAAACCAAGACAACTGAAATACTACAACTCCACAAACTTCAATAAGATTCTCTGAAAATCTTAACAGATTCTCTGTCAGGTTTTTTCTAGAATAACAATCTGTGAAAGCCAGACAGAAACATGACTTTTTCAGTCATGAGAAAAAATTAGGTCTTCTCGTGTAACGACAAGAGGCGGTTGCACTATTCCTTTTAAGGGACATGGCGGTAAAATAAACAATGAATCAAGAGCTGTTTCGCCCACTCTTCAAAAGAGAGAGAGAGAGCGAGAGAAAGCCTCAGAGAGTTCAAGAGGCTCTGTGGGATTTTTTGTTATTTTTCCTCTGAACAAAAGTGCTGGCAGGGAAAGCGGTGAAACTACATTTCATACAGCTGGTCTGGCACCAGGCCCCAGGCCAAGAAAGGAAATGTACTATTAAATGTGACTTATTGAAAAGACAGAGAGCAAAGAGGTTGTGAAAGAGAGGAGGGAGAGAGACCAAAAGCAGAAATTAAAAAAGTAGAGAAAAAGAGAAGCAACTTAATGAGAGCGAAGAAGATTGTGACAAAATTATGATAAAATGTCTTGTTATGTCTCATTAACTTTAAATGCCATTTATTAGAAATGGAGACATGCTTCTTAGGCCTTCATAGATCAGGCATTACAGCACACAAAAAAGCTATTATAAGTATCTAACCATTATAAATTTGTAATTCTTTCAAACATTCAACATGTGCACATGTCTACCTCACACCCAGTCAAAAGGTCAGATAAACTGCATATATAGCAGGGTGTATTGTTGATTATCTGCATGATCTGTGGGAAAGAGATGGCTGACTTGCCCTGGGTCAGCTTTATGGAATGTCAATAAGGGGCTGGCGGGAGGGGGGTAAAAAGTTTTAAATGGAAAGTCTAAGATGTTATGTTAGCCAGAAAAACAAAAATCAGTCTCAGGAAGTTCCTGTCATTGTCAGAATTATTTGCTTTGTTACCAAAAATAGGATCACTGGTAACAGAATATGAAAAATACTAATATTAATTTAAAAAAGTAATTAGTTAAATAATGACTTTTATACATCTAACTTATGTGTTGCTGGCAACCCAGCCATAAATGATTGCTAAGGCTGCAGCCCAATTTTTAATCTTATATAAAAAGACAAACCAAATAAAGAAAGAAAACCCATAATAAAGCTCTCAGTGCCACAAAGTGCCGTAATTTCAAGCAGTTAACATCTAACTAACTCATGATTGTGCAAATATAATATAATGAGCACCCGTGATACAATAGCACTATAAGTAGCAATTTCCTCTAAGCCAGAGAAAGAGATGAGCTTAGCAGCCAATGAATTGGCTGAAAGAAAGCCAGGTGTAGTTTGTAATTTGTGCCACTTGGGGGGCGTATGCTGCACTGACAGATTCCAGGAACAAATTTCACCAGGGCAGGAGAGGCAACATTTTTATGAGGTCAATAAATACTTAACTTCGTCTCATGCCAATTTATCACCTGGCTTTTGTTTAAGCAGCCGTTTTCCATGTTGAAAACAAGCAACTTAAACATGCAGGGAGGAGATTAAAAATGGAAAAGTCAAGAAATATAAAATGTCTTGTGTAATAAAGCTAAAAAAAAAAAAAGTTTATTCATATACATGTAATGCATTGGATGTGGGTGATCACTAGCAGTGTAATTCATGAAAGCACAGCTACATAGATAAGAATCTTTGATGTAATGGGTTACACACACAGCACCTCCCCACAGAAAAAAAGGCAACTTGGCAAAAACAAGGTGACTTTACCAGCAATGTGCTGCTCTCATCTGAGTTTTGTGTTACAGGAACAAGCAGCATGCTCAAACCCGAGGAATGCCTAAGTCACTAAATAAGTGGAAAAAGCCTGTGGGCTGTTCTATTTCAACAATTTCCCTCCCATCTGAGCTGAAATTAATTTTAGCTGGTGTTGTGTTAAGATCACAAGAGCTGCTTCATGCAGAAAGAAAAAAGGAAAAGAAAAAAACTAAAGAGCTGGTGGACAAGCCCCTAGGGCTGTAGAAAGATTTGGAGGAATAAAAACATAACTTAGTTTTACAAGCCTACAAGAAAAAGAGAATTAAATGAAAAGGAAAAAAAACAATAACTAATTTTTATCAAATCCAAAAGCAATGATTAGTAACATCACCGTGACAATAAAACAAACCCCTTATAGATAAGAGAGGAAGACAAGGTGCCGGCTGTGGGATAAACAGACATTGTATCGAGTCCCTTTGCTTTGGATTCATGCCTCAAAGCTCTTCTTTTGTCTTGAAGCCAAACCACTTGGGTTGACCCTCATTCATGCAGTTAAAACAGGAGGGCAGCGCAGGAATGTATGAAAACTTAAGTCCTTTGTCAAGTCTGAAAATACCAGATTTAAAGTGACCTCTACTGTTCCCCCAGGGTTAGCTCTCATTAGCTGTGGCTGCTGTAGCTTGCAGTAAATGTTCGCTATAGCAGGTGTGATCCAAAAGTACTAACTGTGTAAAAGAAATGTGTACTATTCTGCATATGGAATGCTTATTTCTTTTAGGCACTTTGCCATTAATGCCCAATAATATGGAGGAAACATTCCTTTTTACCATCCTGAGGTATCAACTACAATGCCATTAATTTAATTTGCTACACTAACTTATTAATCTTAGTAGTCTTGCAGAGAATTCGTATACAGTTGATTGCCTGTCACTCATCAGTGATATAAATTGGGAATTTTCCCACATAGGAAAATTTCAAGCCTTTTGATTAAATCAACAGATTTAAAAAAAACATGATATTGAGATTTGTTAAGGAAGGAATAAAAAGTTGTTTTTTTATTACTGAATGCTCATTGATGCCTTTGTCATGGAGAAACCATCTAGCTCTCCGAGGTTCAAATACTGCCTGCTATTTTAGTGTAAAGAACATGCAGCTCTTTGGCAGCATTCCCATAGTAGCTAAAGTCCAGATTCAGTGGAAGAATCAGAGAGATACAAAGAATTTGGCTACGCTTTTGATCAGGACATGTTGAGACATTGTTTGTTAGATAGTGTTAAGGAATGCTGACAGACACCACACAACAGTGTTCTCATGTTGCCAATTTCCTTTCACCCTACTTTCTCTCTTTTCCTTAATAGTCACACTTTTTTTATTTTTTATTTGCTTGTTTATTAAAATCTGTCATTGTTGCGGTCTGTCTCCTTCTGTTTCTGACTGAGAGAACATGGAAGTGATATTCTCTCCACACTGCAATCCAATGATCCCCCTCTGCTTAAATACTGGACCCCAGAATAATTGAAATCTGTGTTTGGGCCGCATCATTAGAGAAGGCAAGATGAAGTGTAATGCAGCACATTTGATGTATCTGCAAAACAGCAAGGACAAAGCCGAGAGAAAGATGCTGACGAGAGCATGATTCCGAGAAATGTAGCAGGGTAAAATTCAGAAGAAATGAAAACCAATTCTCTTTTCTCTCACCCAAATCTGAGCCCTTATATTATCATTTCTTTTGTAAAGCCTGACTCAATGTTTCCTAACAATGTATTTTTACATCTAGAGAGCAGCTGTAGTGGATGCAGAGGAACATCGATACTAAGAGGAATGAATAAAGGCTGAATCAATAAAACATCTAGTCGACTAAAATTGGAACAGGCATGCATTTGTCTTTAAAGAAACACATATCTGCATGATCTTAGCCAGAGAATATTTCACAAGCCTCAGACTCTATGTAGAGTACATCTGGCAAACATCAACTACTTTAAAGATGAAATGGTTTAATCCCAAACCCCTCATCTACACTATCTGCTATTGCACAAAACCTCTGAGTTTTTAAATAGCAAATTATTCTAAATTGCTTCTCTGTTGCCATGGATGGGGAGAAAAAAGAAGGGGGGGGGGGGGGGGGGGAGGGGGGAAGAAGGAAAGAAGGACACAAAAACAAACAAAAACCCATGACAGCAATACAAGCAAG
>JBAMHW010000018.1:21935964-21947137 GCA_037177495.1 Rhadinocentrus ornatus | reverse complement strand
TATATATAAATTTGAAAAATATATTCAAAACAAAGTCAAGTGGCTGATTTATTAAATTATTATATTTTATTAAGTTTTTGGGGTGGTTATGTTAAAAAAAGGAAAAACTTCTTTAAAATGTCCCTTTATTGCCACATTCCAGTGCCTACATAACCCAGAATGCACCTGAATGTATGATAGCAGCCAGACATGACAAATTACAAACATGAGGTAATTGTGTTGTACTATGTTGTTTATTTTTGTTAAAAATTTTGCTTATTGTTGTATTCATTGATTGTGTGAAAACATTTTTTGATTTATCAATGACTAAACTGTGTCACTGTGTACTCATTAAAAAAAAAGCAAAAAAAAAAGCAAAAAAAAAAAAGCTGTTTTAAATCTTGTTTGCCGATTTGTTAATTTATTTTTTTTTAGGGTGTCACTGTCAGCTGTAAATCCTTTTTCACTACTTTCAGTTTTGTTAACAAAATAATCAATTAATTAAAAGAAACCTTATTAGACAATTAATCCTTAATAAGTATTTAAACTAGAAGATCAGTTTCACCTTAAAAATCTGCAACAGCAAAATCCTGTTTTAATTAATTCACAGGTGATAATTATAACAATTTACAATAGTATCTTTGTCATAGAGGTTATTTCTTCTTTTTATAGTTTTTGGTTTATATCACTCCTAATTTATTTGTAGTTTTAACAGCTTAACTTCAGGACATTACCTGTATCAGTAATGTAGTGTGTGTGGTGATGGTACTTTTGTTAAATAAAGAATCTGAATACTTCCTCTACCCCTTACAACAGCTAAAGTAGATCTGGTCTAATTTAGAAATGAGAAGTAACTACAAGGGTCTAGTGAGTGTACTTTTTCCATCTCAAACACCCACATGTGTATTTGTTATTTTAAAACTATTATTCTTCAACCACAGTCAGTTATTGACTTGTGATGTCTGAGATCACTTCTCTTTAAAGAACATAAGGAAATAAAGAAATATGGGCTTTTTCGTTAAATATTACAGGACAGTTAATGTATTTGGCTTTGAAGTCCCTACGTGGGTTTAATTTAAAGAGGTAGCCCATACACATTTAAAATTTTAAATCCTCTGAAGTACAATTTCTGAATTTTCACACAATAGAAGTCCATTAGTCTCACCAAAATCCCAATTTTCCACTTAAAGGGAACTCAAACAAATGGTCCTGCTAACGCAAAATGACATAATTGGAAGTTTGAGAACCATATGATGAGAATGAGTTTCAAGAGTATGTTGAAGTTCGTAGATCAGGACACGACAATTGTGATGTTTCACAGTGAAAACTGCAACACTCCACACACCATAAAAAGAGCTCATGTGTTAACTTATGTAAAGGAACTAAAAAAAAGCAGATGTCACACTCACCAAACTCGTCACAGATGCTTTCATACTGGAGCAGGGTGGGGTGATCGAAGGTGTCACGGCAGTACAGGATCCTCGTGCTCCCACCCAACGCCGCAATGCCGCCCAGCGCCAGCACCGTGTGGTCTATGAGCAGAGAGGATGGCTGTTCCCTGAGCCGTGCCAAAACAGAGCGGTACCGGCAATACTGGGGGTAACTGAGGACTAACACCTTCCTCCCATCCTCTTCCTGGCCTGAAAAATACACAAAATACAGACAAGCAGTCACAAACAAACACAAAAATTACAGATAGTTCAATTTATTGAAGTAGGAAGGAGTTGTAGGGAAATAGGAAAAGTGTTTTCCAAGTGCTCTTGTAAGATTTGTGGAGAAGGGGTTTTACAGGACATGTTTATTCCTCCATTTCTCTTCTGGTTTTATGACTTTATTCCCTCTCATAGATCATTATGTGGCTACAGTTACATTTTAGCACAACTGCTGCCAGTGCACTGCAAACATGACCTTTACAATTTTATAATCATAATGATCGGCATCTTAAATTTTAAATAAAACTTGTTGAAATTTACAGGGAAAACAAACTCATTTTGAATCCACCAATGGACAAAATCCTTCCAGTTTTTGCTGTAAATCTCCAAATCTTTGCAGTTTTGCTATTTCCTATCTCTTCTATACAACATACATTAAATTCTATTACTTTATATTTCATCACAAGGATTTTGAGGAAACGTGCCACATTAAGGAAGTGAGACACTCCAATGCTGCTGTGTCAGTGTGACTTTAAATAGCTTTCACACAAGTTTCACATGCTTCTCTTGTAGTAACAATACGTTTTACCCAACTGACAGGACACCTTTTCACATCTGCTGAACAAATGTATTACAGTATGCTGTTAGGCAGCATGTTTAAAATGTATCATGCATATAGTTGTTGGGCTGACAAGAAGAATGCCAGAACAGCCTGTGATGCTTGTTATTTTGACCGACTAGGTTTTTAACAAGCTACTTCAAGGCAGGAAATGCTCAGAGCAATTTAGACTGAGGCAGGTTTAAATGGATGTGCAGATATTCGCCTACTGACCAAACAAACATAACAATAACATAAATCATGTTTTTTTCTTATTAATTTAAGCTTTAAAATCAACATTTATTGTTTTGGAAGTCAAGGAAGTGAAGCCTTCCATTAGATTGAGATTTCAGCTCCTTGAGAGTGCTGCCTCTGATATTAATATTTCACTAGCAGCTTGTGTGTTTTACTACTGCATTATCATGTTTAACAACTCACTGGCAAAAAAAAACAAACGGTCTTCCGTTGTTTGAAAAAAAAAACCCAACAGGACAGGAAGTACAGGCTGAATGACACAATAAACTACCATAAAAGTATATGCTATGCTAATAAACAAGCTGTTAATGTTACGCCCACGCTTCACAGAATCAAAAGTAAAGTCCAACCTACTTACACAGTCACAATGACAATGCCAACATGAAAATAATTGAATTTAGTTTGCATGCTAACCTGCAAAAAAAAAATTCCTAAAAAGGACTAAATGTGAAAAACAGCTGAGGCTGATGGGAGTGTTATTAGTTTCCTAGGTATTTGGTCATAAAGCCTAAGCACAAAGAATGAAAGGGTCACCACAGTTTTTAGAATTTACCCTGAGGGAAGCATGATTGTGTATATGAAATTTGCTGGCAGTCCATCAAATAGTTGTTTAGATATTTCAGTCTGGGCCAAACTGGTGGTCCGCCTGTCAGGCTGCCATCACTGCCTAATAAAAATACCATGAAGGCTCTGTTGGACACTTACAACTGAGAGTTTATTGTTATAGGGTAACATAAAAAAGTAAAATAGAGGCATACAAATGCAATACAAAGTGTCAGAGAGATAGCAAAAGTTGTTGCAGTAAATTTAGTCTGTAAAGCTAAATACCAGAGAACAGCTCTGGTATTTGAGTTTTATGAGTAATATGTTCTCATCAGATTTCCCCTGCATGCAGTAATCCTCACTTAATCATCTTCTTTATATTGTTATACAACTAAGAGGAAGTTGCTTGTTAATGCTAAAAGGTTACTGGTGTTTAGTAAAATAATTTCTTTTTTAACTTTTAATTAACAGAACTCCTCTCCACTCATCTACCACCCACATAATAGAAACATAGTTATCTCAAACTAATCACCAGCTATTACTTTCTTATAGCAGGCGAAGGTTAAGTAACCATTTGACTTTCCAAACTAACTAAATCATATCACAAAAAGAATGAAAATCAACCGTATACACGAGGAGGTGATGATAGTATGACTGCAAGATGTGAAGTAAAACACATGCTCAATCAGATGCACATGGCAAATTTTAGTGAAACAAATTTAGGTTATTTTTAGTTATTCAATAAAATGCCATTTAACCAAATAGATAATTGGTCAGTCACAGCCTGGGTAAATCTAAATCTGTGTGTATTTGCATTAAAAAAAAAGAGTCAAGCATGTTATTTTGGCACTAAATGAATTACAAAAAAACCCCCAATAATCTTCTGGAACCAATCTCCTGTTCATAAACTACGACTTCTGCATTTTGCATACAGATATCTTTTTACAGATTATGATCGAAAGATGATAAAAAAGAAGAAAGCAACAAAGGCTAAGAAATCTAGCAGCAAACACTGAGATTCCAGTTAGATAGATGGAGAGATACCATTTTGTTCTAAGAGTCTGATCCTAACATGTCTCTAATCTTGTACTGTGGTGATTATATCATACTAAATACACATAACATCAGAAGAGTTAAGACCATAAATAGGAGAGCACAGTAAATTGAAATCAGCCAGTCATACCATGCTAAATGAATTTGTGTTGTTTCTTTGAAGTTTCAAACAAACATTTTTTAAGATTTGCTCAGTCTCTTGTTTGAATAAAGTGGTAATATCTGGCTTGCATACAAAGCTAACTACACGGTTCAACAGCTGATGAAGCAGAGTCAGGCAGTTTGAACACAGTTTTATATGAATTATTCACCATCCTGTCTGCTTTAACAAAGCTCTTGGACATGACATTCATGGGTATTTCCGCTGGTAATATTTCAGGGCTGGCTAACTAGCAAGCTTTTTGTTTTGCTTTTCTTTTTTTTAGTGTGAATAGATTTTAAAACATTTATTTTTGGGGGGTAGGGGGTTGGTCTTAGTTTATGAGGCTAGAGACTCATAAAATCACAAAAATGTGTAACAGGAAAAGGACAGGAGGGACTCTATTCACAGCATATTTACAGCAGCTGCATTCCCAACAATTAGTCTAATTAGTTCCACTGTACTCCAATATGAAGACCACTTCAAAAGAATGATTAAAACCATTCAACCAGGACACAAGCACACACATACACTCACACACAGACACTATATTTAAAAAAACGTGCCACAAAGCCCACAGATGCATAACTACAAATATTCTTGCATACATGCACATGCATATAATACAGCAGACACACATTTACCCAAGACTGCAGCATTTGTCATACGCAATTACAGCTCAGAGGTACGGAGCAGGCTTTGTTTCCAAATGTCACAGATTTTATTGTAAGCGGTCACCGTCAGACCTGCTCTTTCTCCCGAGGACCCTCACAGCATTTCACTTGATTAGATTCAATTGAGAGCGAGTGCTGCAGGGCATTAATAACTATACAAAGACGTAAAGTATGCATGTCAGCATGCATGTGTGTTGGTGCGTGTAATGTACATAGTGTATAGACACTTGCAATAAATTCCTTTTGTTCTCACAGGCCGACCTTTAAAAAAAAATAAGGGAGGTTTAAATGTTGCTATAAGCTTTCTAATTGGTTTGGGCTGTTGCTGTCTCACTGCAGAGAGCTATAAGACACTGCAAGAACATTATCAAATCAGTTTCTTCCTCTCAGGACTTCTTTTCTTTTGTTCTACAACTGGGTGTATGTCTTGTTGTAGTGGTACTGTGGCTTGTTGATCAAACAGCTGTAGTACGGCAGATTATTTTCAGAACACGTAAAGCGCCTGACCTCGTAAACTACACTAGTGTCAGGGTCAGCTCTGCAGGACAGCTAATGTTAGAGCCACTCAGTCAGTGCAGCACTCAATAAATTCTAGTAATCTCAAACATGCAGTAAACTGAAAATTAATACTAATCATTAAATATACATGTTATATAATGTTATCCACATGCTCTATTCCACTCATTTTATTTTAAGGTTCATGAAAAATTTTACAAATCTCCATAAGTTGTTGACCTGCGCCTGCCACATGAATTAACCTGATCATGTCATAGTGATAAAAACTTAAAACTTGTGCTAAAAAGTGAGTGGGGGTATAGATTTTTGGTGTAAAACAGAATATTCTGGCACCCTCTGCAATCATAAAGTGCTCTATATGTGAAATCTATTTGACAGTTCTGAAACACAACCTTGCATCTCTCTCAAACTTACCTGATCATGATTATTTAACTGGCATAAATTAACCTGCATAATAGCTAAAACAATTTTTATATACATGCATAAAAGTGGCTAACAAAAGTACCATTTCCACTACTACTTTAAATTTGAAAATATTTGAGAATTAGCGGTTTGTTTTATGATTCTTTAATGTAATGTTGCCCACTTCTCTCATACAGTTTTATTGCACATAAAACTTGCTACCTTGAGGTATTTTTAACTTTTAAAATTCAGCCAACTATACATATTGGTCTCATATTATATCTGTCCATCTGTGCTATTCCTAAATATAAAGCCTATAGTAAAATATCTGTATCTATCTATATCTACAAATATCTATTAGTTTCCATGTCTAATGCTTTAGTAGTTCTACTTTTTCTTATACAAAGTTGAACAAGCAAATATAGTAAAAGCAAATTAAAGTTATGTGCTAGAAAGTTATTATATCATAAAGTAAAAGGCTTTTAATTTGTGATATATTAATTTCCATAATTTTTAAGTTACGTATTTAAAATAAAGCATAAATAAAAAGGTTGCTAAAGACAAACTTGTTATTTCATGAGTGCTTAACTTACTAGCAGCTGCAGAAGCAGCACTGCTAGCAACATGTGCTTATCCTTTCTGTTATTCCTAAATAAATATAAATTCTGTGTAGAGGTATACAGATATTTGTTTTTAAATTCTTTTGTGTTTGTGGGTTATTTTTTTTTCAAGGTTCTTGGGTAGTTTGGTTCTCTAGAAATCTTGAAGAACTTGCCATGGCTCCTCTGTGGATTATGACTGTGTCCCTGTCTTGTCTCTGTAATCCACACTTCCTCCATCATAGTGAGATCTTGTTACTGAAGTTAGTTCTTTCAGACTGTGGGTGTACATTGTGGTTGAGGTTGCTGTCTTGCTGCATGCAGAACGAATTTGGGGCACCACCTTGTTGTTGTACTGCATGACAAATGACAAATAAGAAGCACCCAAAACTTTTGTACAGGCAAATATGTAACACAAACAACAGAATAACTATAATGTAAATAATTATATATCCAGGGAGTACTCAATTGCTAGCGCTTATTTTTAGAGCCATGAATTACATGTCACACTTGAGAGAAACCTTACAAAGACCTTGACTGGTTTTGTTGTGGCTTGATATTATTGCTTCTACTTAGTGATAATATCAGTAGCAGCTAATAGCTTCAAAGACTAAACTGACACATTAAAGTGAAAAAAAAGGTGCAATATTCATCTACAGTCATCAGACTAAAAAAACAGAACTGCATTCAAGCTGTAGAGACTTTAAAGATGACTGAGCTAGTCAAGTAAAAAATGTGTACATTGTAATGAGAACGTGAAGAAGGCATAGATGAGTCTTAAGATGACAAGATGGGGCTGATCTCACTAACCTTCCATAAAATAAAGAGGCTCAACTACCAACTATGCAAATCAAAATGCAAACAGGAACCAAATCACAGTCAGACATAGCTAAACTGCTGGAGCCAGTGTTAAAATGTATGTTTCAACTTAAGGTTCTAGTTACTGAACCTTAAATGTCAGGGAGAAGGTTATATAAAGTGGTCCGTATGCAAAACTCTCATCTTGTAGCCTGAATGTGTTAAAAGCAAACATCTGCTAGTAAGCAAAAGACATGGGAATGCTTTATTCTTTCTTTCCCCACCGCACTTTATAAAAACATGAAAGCGTTTCAGGTATTGTTTTGATTATTAAAGAATAGCTGAGAATGGAGTAAATCCATATGGAGCTTCACTGAGACAATAAGACAGATGTTTCATAAATACAAGGAAAGTACAATTTGAACCGAAACACAAAGTGAACAAAATGAGATGTTACAAGAATAAGCATGACAAGATGGAACATATGCATGGTTTGATATTTGATGCAAGTTACTATTTTCAAGACATAATGACATATATTCTCAACATTGGTAAATATTTAGGTTAAGTCTGTAATGTAAAACAATCATTCTTGTTTTTTATGAAAGCTTTAGGTCTGAGTGGGCTAAAGGGACATACTGCTAGATTTGACTGTACTGATTTTTATGGCCTCTGGGCAGTCTTTGTTCTCTGTTCACAACAGTCTGAAAATCAACTTGCAGAGCTGTTGAAGCTTCTAATAATACATTTGGAAATCCATCACAGAGAGCAAATGCAAAACAAATGTTCGATTTAATGTGAAACAAGATGAAATTCATATCGTCCTTTCTGCAACATCTGTGTCAGTGTGCAATCTTCCAAAAATTTGATTTACTCCCAAAATTACTCATCAGTTAGATGCTTGGCAACTGAAAATTGTGTCATATACAGCTACTCATCCAATTTTCCTGAAACACATCCCTGCATTCACAGCTGCCTGTGAAAATATAGTTTTTAAAAGAGTCCACATTCTGTTACAAAGTCCACACCCAAGGAAGTAATTACTTTAAACAGAGGACACTACTCCTAAATTGTTTTAAATACTATATAAAATTTGGTCCAAACTTGTCCTGGATTTGTCCAAATAACTATTTAGAGGTTTGTTTATCACACCTTAAACAGCAAACCAATCAGAGCAGACTGGTTCTATTGGGAAGGAGGCTTAAAGAGATTAGTAGTTAGTAGATAGCTTGTTTCATATTAAAGTATGTAAATATACCCAGATTCTTGTACTGGATGGATGGATGGATAGATGGAGTATGTAAATGTTTTAGTAGCACCAAAATGAACCTTTGAAAATGTAAATGAACAAAATACAGAGTTCCTATGGTTAGAATTGTTCTTTTCTTCTCCCCCTTTTTTTTCATGTGTGTGACATTACAGGATCTAAAACAATTCGTTTAGGCTGTTAAACAAACAGAAAATCAACTTTTTTAAAGAAAAAGAAAAAAAAAGACATATTTATGTGAAAACTTTCAGTCCTAAATGACAGAACTTAAAAAGAGCACAATACACCTTAAGTATGTTTATGTAACAACCTATTCCTGAAAAGACATGTTTAATGAGAAATATTGCATTTCTGTGTCACTCTGTAAACAACACTACAGTACACCACTGCAGACTGGTAAAGTCATTAGCCACAGTAGCTGCCATGAGCTACGCTAAAAATAAGAATCTCAATCTACTTCAGCATAGTAAAAACAACACTTGTGTGTGCCCAAATATGGATAATAAATATGACAAAATTATATTTAACAACACAGGATGGATCTGAGATTTGTGGGAGAAACATTCCAGTGAGAAAGCTCTGCCTTTGATGAATTAAAGGGAAGAGAAGAGATTGTACTGTGCAGTCACATCATACACTGTATGAGACAAAGTGGAGATAATGAGAACAAGCTCTGACACTATATGATATCCAAATATTTTGTCTAATGACATCAAAAGAAAAAAATCTCTTTCATAACAAGCATGACAAATTACTCATCATAATCAAAATCTCAGCAATGCTGTATGCAACATGAAACTCCTTAGTTGAGGTTGAAGCAGCAGCTCTGCAGGATGAATAGCTATCGCAATATTAGATGAAACATCACTGATATTACTGAATCTCAAAACAAGAAAATAAAGAGGTTTATCTACTGTTGCATCTCTGAGATTTCAGCTTCTGTGACAACTTAGAAATCTGGGACTAAAATCTGGTCGTAATGCGAGGGTTGCTGACATTTAAAAGAAGATCTGTGCGGCTAATTAAAAATCCAAAGTGATTCATGTAAACTGTGTCATTTATGATCAAGCATGCTTAAAAATATTCAAACTGCCCACAAGCCCTGACAAGCTCTCCCAGGCAAGTGTGCTCATTTCTCTTGTCACAGACAAGCAGAAAAAAAGCTGAAAACTATTACTCTCATGCTCTCTGTCACCCGCTGTAGTCCTTAAATCACTCACTCGGCTCAACTTTGCTGTTGTCAACATTTCCACATTATCTGCTCGGCCAAGGAATTTACTGGATCCCCCTGCTGCGTTAGTGGAGTTGTTGAGAAATGGTAAGACATGTAACCCTGAGCTAATAATGTCACTTTCATATTTGATGTTTTCTTTGCTGTTTCTTTTTACTCCAGTGGTAAGACTAAAATTAGTCTAAAAGCTTTAAATATTGGCTAAAATGTAAGACACTGCAGGGGGAAAAAAAGAGAAGGTTCTTGATTGGTATTATAACTTAAGCTCTTATATCTATGCTCTGTATTGATTTCTGAGGTTACCCTGTTTCCATTTAGCCTCTTCTCATAATATATAACACATCTCTGATTCGTCCTCCTCCTCTGTCTTTCTCATTTCTCAATGACACTGAGAGGGGGCCATATAGGCAGCAGCAGGCGCCCAATCTGGCTATTGGTTTCATGTTATTGAAACCTGACCAAATAAAGAGGGGACAGCATCTGCCAATGACACCAAATGGAAAAGTGCGGGGAACGGTTAGAGCATTACATAAAACAATGAAACTAATTCACAGAATTTGCATGATTCACTGCTTTTCCAATCTGTGAATGACTACACTATCTTGGATAAAACAAAATGTGCTGGAACATTTCACTAATTACAACCTAGTGAGTGCAGTAAACAAAATCGCATTAATCACGGCAAGGGTGCAGCATCAATAAATCACCACAGTGGAGTAAAACAAAGGAAAGTGATCACACACAGACACTCACACGCGGTTTATTCTGTTCAAAGGGAGTAAAATTGGAGTAATGTTTCAAATTTGTTTAATAGATCTGCATAAAATGACATATCGTGTTTGTAAATGATTCAGAGGCTGTCCGTCATCAGCATCAAATCAGTCACACATACTGACTCGCGTCTACCCTGCTCATTATATCAGCTGCAAGCTGTGCTCTAACACACAATGTACAGAACACAGACGCCTTTCACAGTTCCTTTAATAGATAACCATGTAGACTAAAATCAATATAAGAATATTTTTGTATCTTTTATTATCGCCGATACACACTAACAAAACCATATCAAAGGCAGACACGCATGTAATGTGGACGAGCTGACTTGGAGTGAGAAATCCACTGAGAATCATCACCAAACCTTATTCAATTCATTACAAGCTTTCTTTTCTTTGTTTTAGCATAAAGTGTTGGTTTTATGATCCAATTTTTTTCTATCTAATCTTACATGTGCATAGCTCCAAAAACCCGTTGAACATCACCTGCTCAGCATCAGCAATCTTGGGGAGCACCAAGCAGGTTTAGGGATTAATTTTGCCTTCAAGATATAGTGGAGCACTACAGGACTGTCTCAGAAAATTAGAATATTGTGATAAAGTTCTTTATTTCCTGAAATGCAATTAAAAAACATGAAATGTCATACATTCTGGATTCATTACAAATCAACTGAAATATTGCAAGCCTTTTATT
>JBAMHW010000018.1:21925161-21935864 GCA_037177495.1 Rhadinocentrus ornatus | reverse complement strand
TAAGCTGTAGGCCATAATCAGCGATATTGAAACAATAAAAGGCTTGCAATATCTCAGTTGATTTGTAATGAATCCAGTCCTGTATACACCCTATTTTCCATCCATCCATCCATTGTACCCACTTATTCCAATGCAGGGATGCAGAAAGGACCTATCCCAGCTGCTACTTAGCGAGAGTTAGGTCACTATTCACACTCTAAGTTGCTTCAAACCACCTTTAAACAAGTTTTTTTTTTTTTTAGCTTTTCTAAAAAATTGTTTCATATTTGTTACTGACGCCAAAACATGCCTCTAAATACATGTGTGTTTGCAACTGTGTTGCCTAGAACAATAATACATAGGTGTTGCAACTCACTGTGGTCAGAATAAACTTAAATATTATCAAGTTTCCCAGAAACCTCTCTGCTGCATATTCCACTGTTTTTGCTGCCCATTTGTAAGCATATCATGTTCCAAACATTCACAATATAACCAGCATGTTTAAATTTTAACAAACCCAGTCTGGCATTTCTATCCAGCATCATTTCTAATGTCTTATTTGCGGTGAAACAAAAGAGCTCAAGTGAGAAGCCAAGGAGCGAATCATCTACAGCAGCAACAAACAACCTTGAGGCAGGTTTTGTCTGGTCGGGACCTGGGATCTAAGCAGTGCCATAATTTGTTTTAAATACGACTGCTTGAGAGCTTAAAGGCGGACAGCTGAACTCTGGTCTGTGCTAGAGGACACATTTGAGAAAGTGAATCAACTGCACTCATCAGGAGTTCAAGCTGATCTCATCTGTCGCTCTGTGTGGAGGCACTGATATTAAAAAGAATTGAAGATGGGTGGAGTCAATATGACTGAAAAATAGCTGGCTTTTACACTTGCATGCCTAATTCTTAATAAGACAGTCACATACCCACAAAAGGGCACAAACACCCAGAGGAAATGTTGTGTTGAAACTGTACAGAAAACAGAGCGAGGCAGAGAAACAGAGCCCCGCATACATGCTGGCTCCTGTCCTTAATTATAGTAAAGCATTAAAGTGACTCATTCATTTCAGCAGGGTGGGGCAAAAAAAAAAAGGGAAAAAAAAAAGAAAAAGAAATGTTTATATAATTTTCATCTCAATTTATTTAAGTGTGAAGCACAAGAATTTAAAACACACAGTTAAGCATTCAAGCACAAACACACACACACAGACAAACTGATGGTCACGCTTATGCAAACTGTACACAGTCATAAACACAGAGAAAATTCAACTACCCTCATTTCAATTCCAGCCCAGATGTTCTTGTGGTTGACCGAGTTGTTGTGTGTGGGGTTGCACTGCATTTTCAAAAAACACACACCCATATTAAATGTTGTCAGATAAACAGAGAAGAGAGAAGAGAAGAGAAGAGAAGAGAAGAGAAGAGAAGAGAAGAGAAGAAGGGAAGAGACAAAACAACACAAGCACTTTCCTCTAGTTGATTTATGTGATTCTATTACATTAAACATTCTTTCCCCTGAGCAGGCTCAGCTCCCTAGCAACCATTGCTTGCGGCCCTAATGTGTCTGGCATGAGGCCAGGAAAAGCTGCCTGCCTTATTGATTGCCAGATTGAAAAGTTTGCATTTAATAGGTCCTGTAATACATGAAACAATTATTCAGAGGGGCTTCCTGTCAAAATTTTCAAATTGCTTCTTCTGATTATCAAAAAACAAAGGGGGCTTCAAATCAAATGAGCTTTCAGAGTCTTTTTTGTGATCAAGATTAAATTATCCGTTGCTTAGCTGCACAGAAGTGTCACAGTCATAAAGAAGTTAACTCGAAGCTGTGTTTACTACGGCATTCAAAGCCACATTGTCGCTTAAAATGAGGAGGACAAGTTTGGGGCCATGTTGATCCCTTTTTGTTTGAGTGTGTGTGTGTATGTAAATGTTTTGACAGACTGTCCCTAAACTGTTTACTGTCTGGTCCCTGCCTGCATCCTGACTAATGAAAGACTGCGGCTGGGTTTTGGGGGTCAATCCACTTATAGCACAGTCAATTTTGAGTGGAAGGGGAAAAAAGCTGCTCTGCAAAAACCCAAAATGTGCAAATACCACAGGGAGCAAATTTAATCAACAAACTTTGGTTGCAGAAATATAGCTGTCTTTAGACTACACAAACAAGTAAAATGTGTCTCTGTGTCTCCTTTCCCTGTCCTAAAACAGGCCCAAAAGCTGTTACACCCAGGTGATGATACTCTATCTGCTATGACGGCCACTCTCATTTGTCACACAGCTCGGTCCGACACAAACTCGATTAGGCACCTGTGATCGGGGATCTCAGATGTTGTCACTGACAAAGAGAAAGTGCAATACATAGAGTTGCTTTGGCTCAGCCTGTAATAGACAGCATTTTCAGCCTCGCATATCCTTCTCCTGCAGAGTGAAATGGATGACATGTTTGATTCTAAATGCATCTTTAATGGGGCAACTTACTATTTGAGTGAGTTCTGCTGGAAGGTTAGAGTAAAGGATGGAGAGGAAAAAAACCCATCTTATCAGGAGATTGGGAATTGGGTCAGCCAAGGAATTACATGCCAATCTAGATCAAAGTTGCCCTGTGTATTTCCTAAAAGAAGGGTCTCTCATTATAAACTCAGATTTATTTCTCTTCATACTGTGTAATAGGAAATGTGATTTAATATGTTTTTAGTAAGAATGAAGAGAGAGAGAAAAAAGAACCGAAGAGGGACAACAGCATATTTCTGGAGGCTATTTGGGACAGGCATATATCCCAATGGTAAATCTGTAATGAGGAGGAGAAAGAAGAGGGGGGGCGTTTCGAGATGTTGGGGTGGCGGGAGATGTTGTCATTTGGCATGGCTCCATTATGAATTCTTGTCATTATATAAAAACTTCTCTTTCTCCCTGCATCTCTCCATCTCCCTATCATCAGATCTGTATGGAGGAGGAATGCTTTAAATAAACAGGCCGTACAGTTAAGCCAACTGGAACTCTTTTCAATAATTACATCCAGCACAATACTCAATTTGCATTGCATTTATTTAGCCAGAGGATTTGACAGTGTGGCAAAGAAAACAGTGACATTAGCAGCAGATGATTACAACCGGAGTGGTGTGTTCCCAAAAAGGGAGACATTTTAGTCTGCAGCTTAGAGGGACTCTTTACAGATAGCAATATGTCATTAAAACCAGTGCCATCTGTTCAGAATTCTTGTTTGTGTGTTGAAGACACACAAACAAAACCCCAGTAATGCAATGTGTAGGGTTTTTCTCCTGCACACTTTGCTGTGCAATTAGCTGTGATTACACATTCTAACAGCTCTGAAAAAAAGAGAGCAAGACAGAGAGAAAACAATCTCTAACAATTGTTTTCCCTCCAAATGTGGTAATGATCTTTGTTTGAAGTTCACAAGCTAGCTCCAGCGCAGTTTCCAAAAGACTGCAGTCTTTTTCAAGCAGCATTTTAAATAGGCAGGTCATTTCTGATAAACTGCAGCCAGCTCCGCTTTAAACTCACTCATTCCAGATTGCAGAACATGACCTCTGATGTGGTAAACCTCCGTCCTCTGCTTTGCTAACAGAGCTGTAATCACTGTAATGCAGCACATACAGTGTTTGTAGCTGCTTGTCTCAACTTGCTGGGAAAGATAAGAACTTCAGTGGAAAATATCTACAAGCTATAATAACGTTTCATTAACTGGTAATTCATACCAAAATACTTTTTATTCCTGTCCGTAACACAGTGTGAATAAAGACAACCAATAGGGCAAAAAACAACAATAAAAATTTGTGTTTTTTATAATTTGGTAGAATTATAATTATATTTGGTATAGAAATTTTATGAGTTCAATGACAGTGATAAGACATAATATTTATAGGCCACTGATAAATTTAAATATTACATCCTGAGACGCTAAATGAAATAACAGCTCACTCTACGTTATGGCTGACAGGAAAATCAGGGGAAAACAAGGCCAGCTGAATGCCTCTCACTTTGCAGAGTGCTCCTTGGGCCACCACATAACAAGGAAGCAGACTGACAGGTTGAGAGAGAGAATGAAAGAGCATCAGTGATCTATTGTTTGCAGTGAGCGCCCTATGTCCAACTCCTTTTGGCAGTCAATAGATCAAAGAAAGCAAAATATATTACACCATCAACACCATTTTACAAATACAAATTACATCATTTGTAGGTCTTTGGCTTAATAAAAGCATTAAGAGCAGGAATGTGCCCAAGAAAGTATGTGTGACCTTGCAGCACGCACACACACACACACACACACACACACACACACACACACACACACACACACACACTGTTCCCACTAAAGGTCTGGAATCTGTCAAAGCTTTCATTGCAATTACCTTTTCAATGTGGGAAAAATGTATTACGTCTCTGTTTTGAAATGAACAATGTTATTCCTACAAGGCTAAAATGGTACCATTTGCACTATTTACTCCTTTATATATTCTGCTGCCTGCTTCTTTGTCTCTTCCCCTCTTTTACATGCAGATTCTGAAAGATATTATGTGGATGTTGAGAAGCTGATCTGCAATCAGCGTCAAAAGCTATTTTTACCTCTACACGGGTTTGACTGAAAGTGTTTCATAAACACTGAATAATATTTTTTCCTTTACTTTTCTATCTTTCTTTCTTTTTTTTCTTTTTTTTTGTTCCCACACGTTCACAAAGGATTATTATATCCTCACTGAGTTCAGTTTTGAGCCTGAGCCAAGTTTCGAGTCTGCGGTGGTTAAAAAAAACAGATCTGGTTAATTTACTTTCACATGTGGTTGTAAACTCAATATAAATTAACAGAATATGTGCTGGGTTTGCATATCAGAATTAATTGCTCTGACAGAAACAACAATAGAAAAGCAGTTATAAAAGAAATGTTTTTATCACTAACATCAATATGAAATGAAATTTGAGTCCACAAGATATAATGCAATAATCTGAATGATGTTCATGTGCTTTTATCAGAAATAGCTGTATCTGTGCTGATAATATCAAGCGCTGGAAGAATTAATTTAAGTACAAATTGTGTTAAAGCACCAATAAAGTAATGTACAAACACTTAATTATAAGAAAAAGTCATGGCCTGAAAATGTCAGTTGAATAAACGGAGACATACTTGGCCTACTTTCTGCAATATTTAAGTATCATTTTAACTGTTGCAGCTGGTAATAATCTACAAACTGATTTTTCTTATTTTATCTTGGCTATAAAGGAGCAGATGTATAAAGTTGCATAAAAATGAAACACTCTTGCTAAGGTTCAAGGTTCAACTGATGTTTTAAGCTATGGCTCATTGTTGATTTTGCTTTTGAGTTCGCCCACAGTTGTAAAGTTACAACATCTGTTTAAATAAGTCTAGTAGTAATCATTCTTGAGTAAACGTAGACAAACACCCCACATTTCCCAACATTTAAAAAAAAACTGAACTGGAGTATTGCAACATATTTAGTGAGAAAATATAAATACTGTAACAAACCCCCTCACCCTCCCTTTTGGACCAATTTCAACAACTTTATAAGCAAGTATTTGACCTGTTTTATTTTTCTTTATAGTGTAAACATTCAGAGACAGGAAACTATTAAAAAATAATAATGAGAAGTTATTCTGTCCTCATGCATTTTCATGGGGTGGAAAACTATTAGAAACACTTTTAGATGTAGCACAACCTAGTACACTACCACTATGACCTCAGTGATGAACATAAAGTAGAATTTATTACCTGCCAACATCCCCAAAAACAGCATTTGAAAAACATTTGCTGAAGTACTTTTGGCAAAGATGTTGAGTTGTTTTACATTTCACAAGAGTTTCTAATCAACTGGAATGTTTACATGAGCTGTAAGTGCTTGTTTCAGTTTCCGACAAAAACTTAAGGATCAGTACAAAAGAACAAAATGCTCACACATCAGAAATATCTGTCTATCTGTCTATCTATCTGTCTATCTGTCTATCTATCTAACCTTACCATCTAGCTGGTTGTTTTCTTTAGCTAGCCATCTAATTAGCTAGCTAGCTGTGTTAGTGTACCATGTTATTATATATGATAATATATTTATAGAAGTAGTAATAATCAATGTAATGTATAGATATTCATTTAGGTAGCATCATTAATATTCCTGAACTTCATACTCAAACATGACTTCTTATTACTTCTTGGACGACATTTACTTTAAAGGAAGTCTTGTCTTCCAAGAACGAAATTTGCTCAGCAGATTATTTCTGCTTTTAAAAACTTCCTGAGCACAAATGACCAATTTACCAATCGGTCGTTAATCCACTGCACTCATGGTGTTAGTGAGTGCAGCATAAAGTCAATTTGTTAGCAAGTACTGTTTAATGTTTATAAATTACAGTTAATCATCTTCTACTAAACAGGTGAAGGAAGAAAAAGTAACTAACTTATGTTCAGCATATCACTACATAGATCAGCAAAGTTAAAAATGTGAATTGACTTTAGAAAACCTTGGCTTGGGTGAGGCCCGAACTTAAGTCTTTTGTGTTATAATCAACCCCTGATTCTTTCTTACAAATATGTTTAATTGGACAAGCATACCTTATTCACATTCTATAGAGGAACTGCATTGAAAATGAGAAATACAGTAAGAAACTGTTGTATATTCTCTGTAAATTTACAACAATTACATCTCCTCCCCCACCATGTCCTTTCAAGCAGTTTTAGTGAATGGTTATGTCTAATATACATAATTCATTGTCGAATCAAAAGACACTTCTACACGGACTATATGTAAAATTTAAAATTGTCATATTTCTGTTTTATAATGTTGCTGCTTTCACAAAATCGTCTCAAACAAAACTCTTTTGCTCAATTATAAAAACAAGGTAAAAACTGTTTATACAAAACAAATTAATCAAAGTTTGGTTTTCATGAGGTTTAATAGGCACAACAGGGCCTCCAGAGGGGGACGATTTTAAATGCATTCATAAAACAGATGGACTGGCATGCTCATAAAATATGCAGAGTTATTAGCCATACAATCTGTGATTCTTGAGTGCTTACAGAGCAGCTCAGAATCATCTTTAATATCTTTCTATCAGAAGGGCAAATATCGATCTGCCAAGCAAGTATCATTTCAGGGCTCTATACAAAAAACTCTTCATTAACATATTTGGGTTATTACCTTAAAAATTCTAAATGAGCATAATTTTTGACAAAAAAAAAAATAAAATAGAAATATCAACAAAACAGAAAAGGCCTGCCGGTTGGGTAACACTTAAGTATGAGTCAGAGTAACAGGAACAGGCGTGGAGTTTGCTAAATAAAAAAAAATAAAATAAAAAAAATCTTCCTCAGTTAATTCACAGTTAGAGTTAAAACCTCATGATCCATGTGATTTTGCAGCTTTCCATTACTAGATGGTCAAAAGAAAAAACATAGACACATAATAAATAAATCTATCAAGGAATTTGTCTCTGAGGCAGACGAGCTGGTGTGTTATGAAAGCCCCTCACTCCCTGTCTGCCTATTTAAGATGCCTGGCAGAGGTCACATCAATAGCATATCTGTTGCTTCAGACCTGACTAATGGAGAGAAGAGAGACACAACTGTTGTTTCAGACCTCGCTAATGGAGAGTCGGAGCTCTTCGTTTCCTCTGAGGCCATTCTCATTGTTTAACCATCCACCAGCTTTCAGCCTCCCCACTCTTCGTGCAGCTTGAAAAAACGCTATTATGTGACATACCAGAAATAAAATAACACAAATTATTGATGAATACAGTTATCTAAAAAGCCAAATTTGATTACGGTGTGCACCATAACAGGATATGGGTGGTCTGTGTCTTTCTCTCTCTTTCTCCCATTCAAATTCGAGGCATGCTCAAACATCTAATAGATTTTTCCACCCCAGCACACAATTTACTGCTTACAGATTTAGAATTCTCTGGCTTCCGGCCAGGCCACAGTCAGAGGGGAATTAATGATATGAGCGCATCAGTGAGGAAAAACAGCTTGTGATTCTTTCTCCTACAGGTCTGAGCATAATGAAGTAGATACTGCCATAAACCCCCAAAACTCAGGAAAAAAAAAAAAAAACATACCAGAGAAGAAGGGAAGGCTGAGAGAGGCACATAATCAATACAAACACTCCATTAAATTACTTCAAAGAGGATTTTGGACAGTTTCTTGAATTAGTTCTGCAGAAAAAGCAGAAGGGGAAGCAAATATGTTTAAGGGGCGGAAAGCAAACAAGTGCAAATGATACAATCTGCCACATACTCTGCACGGAGGAGTACAGTGGCAGCATGTCTTATAAAAGCATAGCATTCTTGCTCTATCAGAATTACAACATACCATTACTATTGTAACACCATGGTCTGTTGTCTTTATCTTTTTCAAGAAACTGCTCAGTCCTGCACATTGTTGCAGGTGAAACATAAAAACAGCTTCACATGTGATAGTGATTCAAAGTTCCAAATATTGTTTGGCATTGTCACCAGGACAAATGAAGCATGAGAAGACAGCATCAGTCTGTTTTCTTATCACAACCTCCTACCCACATAAACATTCTGCGATGCTCTGAACAGTCTCTAAGAAGGGACAGAATCTCCCCTCCACATCAAATTGAAATGTTCCGACTGAAATATTGTCAGGATATCAACGCGGGTTTATGTGCCAAGTCTGGCATACAGATCAGATGTTGCATCAGACAGAAATACAGTTGTTTTATCCTTGAGCTAGCAAGGCTGCGAAGCAGAAATGCAGCTAAACTCGTTTCTAGCCTATTGTGCCTTCAAGCTTAATCAATAGAATTGACAAAATCAGATTAAATTAAATATACTCAACAAAGGTTAGCATTTAGACTAAAAATCCATTTAGTATTATTTGCATTTCAATGCAACCATGGTGACAATTACAAAACAAAGTACACACAGTTTAATTTTTTGGCTTTATGCATTATTAAAATCATCTGGTCCCTATCATGTCTTAAAATGATGTAAATACAAGCTCAGGAGAACAGCACGTGACATGACATTTGACCTTTAGCTGCAATAATTCGAAGTTATTGTTTTCTTTATGAAGTCATCATTCTCTCGCGTCATTAGAGGAATTTTGGTCAACATTTCCTTCAAGCACCACTTTAGTTCATTGGGGTTTTGCAGACATTCATTTTATGCGCAGCTCTCATTAAATCCTGCCACAGTATTTCAATCAAGTAGGGGTCTGGCCTTTGACTGGGTCATGATAAAACCCTGATTTTTTTTCTTTTACATCCATTTTGGTGTAAATTTGCACAAATTCTTGGGATCATTGTTTTACTGGATGAACCAGTTTCAGTCAAGTTTTAATTGTTTGCACCACATTTAATCCCAGAATACTTTGGTATAGAGTATAAAGTGAAAGCCAACACAGAGTTTTACTTCATGAAGATTGCTGCTGCCTGTTTCAGTGTGACACATAGGGGGGCAGTGGTTGGATCTACTTTGTAACTGGGAGAGTTCTGCATCGTGTACATAGTAGTATGGAAGAGGGAGACTGACTTTAAATTGCTTTTAATTTAACTTAAAGGTTGGTAACAAAGGTTAGGCTTTTATTAAAAGGTTAATGGTTCAAACCCTGACTGCTCTTATTTATGTGCCTTTTGAGCAAGATGTACACTAAATTGTTCCTGATGTAGCAAGGAAAAAGAACATCTTACAATACAATGAATTTATTATCAAATATGCAGCATAAACTGTAATCAAGGTAGTTATTAAATTAAAGTATAGTCATATAGTTACATAAGCAAGGTCATTTAAATTATTGTCATTCATTCCAAGCATAAAACTCACATCAGAGTGCACTCTGATGCATTTCTAGAATTTGATTTGAGACCTTGATAGAGACGCTAGATGGGTAACAGTAAAACTACACTTTAAAGCTTGTCAGCAGAGAGAACATATATTTCTTTAAATAACATAATATCCATTGCATGTTCTTCTTCTAGAGGAAAAACATTAGATGGCTCTCAAACTTTTGTATGATGTACAATATAAATGTGTTAATTACATTAATTTACTTTATAATGTCAAGGATAGAGTCAAAGCTTTCTGCATGGATACTTTTTACTTAATGGTTTCTCAGAGAGCCCTGATCCTTGGAATGCTGAGGGATGAAGCAGCTACAAACGATACCAGAGGTGAGGGCAGGAGTCATGAACACCATCTAAGCAGGCAGCAATGAAAAAAAACAAAAAAACAGGTCAGTCCTCTGGGGAGAGATAGAGGGGGTAGAATGTAAACTTCCCTGGTGGATTGAAATAAAAAAAATAAAAAGCTCACTAGAGTACAAGATAAACTGAGTGGACAGTTTGCATTACCTGATTAAGTGAATTACATTACAGATAAGGACTACAAAATACACTACGTCATTCTTAATGCACTTGTAGAACTGGTTTTATTTTTAAGTTCTTGCTTAAGAATTTGTCAAAGCTTATGCAAGGCATTCAATTAAATTGTGATATAATATAATTAAGAGTCATTTGGTCATGAAAAGTCTAATATGTAAGGCTTTTAAACACTGTAACAAACATAACATATAAGTACTAATTTGCTAGTTTTGGGAAAATATTATTAGAAGCAGAAGCCGCTTTAGATTTATCATGAAGATATTAAGAGTGGTACTAATCTAATTTAAGAAAGACAGTGCATAACAATAATATAATATAATATAATATAATATAATATAATATAATATAATATAATATAATATAATA
>JBAMHW010000018.1:21914918-21925061 GCA_037177495.1 Rhadinocentrus ornatus | reverse complement strand
TATATATTTTGTTTTATTTGTATTTTTTTTTAAGAGCTAAAAGAAAAAAAGCCTGTTATTCCAGGTAGGCCACTAAAACATTGCCCAGCCTGGCTGAGCTGCAATTTGAATTATGACACCAATCATTTCTCTGCCTCAAAGGTTTTAGAGAGCTGTGGATGGTGCAGCACTGCAGCGAAGGTCACTTGTTTCTAATTAATTACTTTATGCGGGCATGCATTTCTGAGGTCAGAATACAGTAGAGCTTTGTTCACGTAGCAAATCATTTTGCCTCCTACTACAGAGCAAGAAAAAAAACAACTGTCATGCTGCTGTTTAAGAGCTTGAATGTTTCACATGTTGCCTGTGAGACACAAATACATAAAAGAGTACTTCATTCACAGTGGCTACATGCCAGGAAAAGTTAGGACACACACACACACACACAAAAAGCAGAGTTTCCCTCAGTAACAATGGCACACTTTATTACTCTTTAGCTCACAATGGTTTTCTGTGCAGCTTTTGGTATTGCTGCAGTATCCTGTTATGGAGAACAATCCAATTCTTCTGACACAGCTACAGATCAGCCCGAGAATAACAATCAGCAAATACATCATTCAAGTAATACGGCGAGCAGCTGCTTCAGGCTAAAACAATCCCAAAAAAAGCAAGAGAAAAAAAGGGGTATAGCTGTATCATAAAAAATCAGTTTAGTGAATGAGCCAACATATTACACAGAATTACAGACATTCAGCTACAAGATGCTTTAAGGCTACTTTTCTATCTGATCTGCTGCTGCTGCAGTATGAATATTTCATTTCAGTAGTCAGCAGCATTGCAGTGGCATATTTCATATTTCTATGCAAAACCTTGCACACGGTAACTCTCATTTTCCTTTATGAATAAGTGATCTCTCTTTAAAAACTCTGCCCCTCTCCCATTGTTAGACAGTAAACAACAGGCACACGTAGTGAACAAACAAACAAATGGATAAGTGAGTGCACGCCACTGATTGTCTGCATGTCACACGTGTATGCGTGTGTGCATGTGTCTCTGGTGTCCTGCCAGAGTCTAAACCCGTTCTGCTGAGTGGGCAGATTCTCTGGCGGAGTGTCCCATCGGAGTGACAAGTGCATTTAGAAACAGCCTGATGGAGTCATTAGCGGCAACGCTGCTCATTAGCAACATACGCGCATATACAGACATACTGCATTCACACACACAGCCTCCCAGCTACAATAGTGTTATCATCAGGTTATTGCTCTGACAACAGTTAAATCTATAAAATCTGGACGATATTGCACATTTATAGAAAGCCAAGATATGGAACATAACACCATTCAAGAAGCAGGCTGACATATCTATTTATGCAAGGAAGCAATCACACACACACACACTCACACACACACAAATCCCCGTAGGCACATTCACGCTATATTGATTACTGGAATAACAACAAAGCATTCATTATTGATCTTCTTGTCCTTCTTGCGTATGAGATTCATGCAGTGTCGAGTAATCAAGGGCATTACAGCATCACACAGAAACAAACAACAGCTTCTCTTTGCCTAGGATCCAGAGCAGAAAACACTACAAGAGTCATCAATAAATCAACATTGTCTTCAGAACAAGTCAAGTATCTTCAAGCATGTAGCCGATCCACTTCCATGTGTAGTCTTCAGGAGCAAGGTGGGTAATAAGAAATGAATTAATAGGAGATCACAATGCTAAAATTCAGTCTTAAATCTCCAGGGTACAAATCTGTGACCTGACAAGCAATAGTGTAATTATGATGGTATTTTTAGCTCGTTTGATATGCTATATTACACCACTTTAATCAGCATAAGGAATTACATCACAGCCATGTGAGAGGGAAATATGTGGGAAACAGCTTCAAAGAGAACATAATGTTCTTTCTGATTATTAGGCTCAAATGCCAGAGTTTCCTATTTGCATTAGATGAGTCATCCGCAGAGACATCCAGCTTTATGTTAGGTCTGATTCATGAGTGAAGCTGTAGTGAAAACCCAAGAGCCCGCTTCAAGAATCAAGCATTCAGTGACACTTAATAGCACAGCGTACATGATGAATACACCAGACAACCATTCAGACGCACATAGCAGAGTTGCTGAGCTACATAGCTAATTATGACCTGAACTGATGGATAAAAAGGTAGCAGAGGTGCTTTAGACTGTAGTTTGATGTGACTCCGTTATTTAAAGACACTGCAAGCTGCATTATGTATTTTTTTCCCCATTTTTTTCCAGCTGTGTCTTTCTTTTCAGTTTGAAAACAGAGCTGTTACACTACTAAAAGATATTAATATATTGGCAAACAGACTGCCATTACCTCTAGCCCCACTCGATTAGTGTGCTTCTCAGCTCATTATATCAGGAGTAATTCAACCTACAAACTGATGAATTACTTTAGTTGGGACAACACTTGTTAAACCAAGCGAAGGACTATAAACATAGGGTGATTTATGGCGAGCACAGGACACAAATACATAAACATTCACCACAGCAGCCCTGAGATAATGGAAACACTGCAGTAACCTTCTAAGATGGAGAGAAATTAAACTTGCTAGTGCTCACCTAGTTGTGCCCGCTCCCTCTGGACATCCTTGAAGTTGAGTCCACTGGTCAGGGTGCTCTCCCTGTAGCGGTGAAGGGCCTCGCGCCTCCCGTTGGTCCCCAGTTCCCGGAGCACAGAGGACTTGAGAGGTTCTACCTTTAGACCGTTGCCCCATCCTGAGAAGTCTGGTACTGTCCACATCACCAGGTCCTCAAGCCGTACAATCACCTTCTCAGACACCGCAATTACCTCATGCTGAAAGAGGCAGGGAAGAATCAGAACAGCTGTTATTAGTGACATCTTAAACTCTCAAAGTCCTCCAAGTTTTATTGAATAGCTACAATATTTTAAGAATGTGGCTGTAATTATGTAAACAACAACATTTCAGAGCCTTTCACTGAAAATGAATATCATCCGGATCAAAACTGTGAAGTAAATGGGACATAAATCAGCACATCAAACAGTAAAGGAAGCAAGACAAAGAACAGACCATCATTATTTATCAGCTAAATTGGTATGTGCGTCAAGCATCGTATAGCATCACAACTGTGGATGCACATTAATGTAAGTAAATTACAGCACCATGAATATGGATGATGGAGGTGATTGCCGAATTGAATTCATGCCAGGAGTTAAATAAATGTCAATGAGGACGTAGGTGTTTCAGACTTTTTGATAAGCGTTTAGGAAGTCGGGCTCTTGATATTCACCATGAATGCTGAGATTTTACGCTTTTCAAGTCACACTCGGCGGCTTTGATTACACCTTCAAAGCTTAGAGGAGTAGATGAAATGAAATTTGTTACACTGGGAGTCTAATGAATAAACAGCAAAAAGCTGTGAACCGAGAGCCTCCGAGTCACATGAAAACTGAAAATGTAAATCTGAAGCAGCGATGTGCATGGTTGACACTGAGGTATGACTTTATAGGTTATACTTTAGTTTGTAGTTTTTCCTTTCCTTGTATATGCGCTTAAGTGTTTTATTTTTTATATACTGATGTTGATTCAGCTCCTTTTAATAACTCTGATACTCAAAGAACCTCAAGTCCAGCAGAGTGGGAAAGAAGCAGAGATGGTTAAATCTGTTTCCAATTGAAGGGCTAATGGCTGAGGTGCTTGTTACCAACAGAATGGAGTGCTGTGCTGTAAGGTGGCTATTACAGAAACAGGGAAATCTGGAGGACAGATGTGTACATGCAGAAAACACACCAAGTAGGTCTCTGATGTTTACCTTGGTTATCTACAATTTACCAGGCATCTGTCTGGCTGTATGCATTTTCCTTCAAACAGCTTTTGTATTACTGACATTAAAACAACACTCATTATGTTATATTTATGAGTGTGAGTGGAGAATGTGAACACATCATAACATTCAAAACAACAACTTTAATGCAAATCCTTCCCTTTTTTAGGATTTGTTTTTTTGCATTTTGATTGAATACGACAGTGTTTCTGCCATTTTGACAAAATATTTAAAAATCAAACACAAGACTTTTCAGTGTTTAAGATTCTCTCTGAGTGCTCTGTCTATACAATTACTCATATTCAGCTCTCACATCAACTGCAACTACAGGCATATCAAATCCCAAGCAGTTGGAGACAGTACTTCCTTATAAAGGAAAAGCCTGCAAGGGATAGCTTGATATAGCTGTGCCTCCCTCCCTAAGTAGAAACATCAAACATGGGTTTTTTGGTCTTCTTATAATGAGCTGTCTTCAGCTGTCAAGTGGTGGCGGGTGGTTGTAACTGGCTTTCCATGCAATGAAAAACTGACTGCTGTTTCTGCCTTTACAAAAGCAGGCCATTTGAATAATGCAGAGAAACAGTAAATAGCATTCAGCCTCCAGCCAAAAACCACATAGCACTGTATCTGTGCAGAATTATCTACTGTACTTTGATGCCATTTGTTGACAGCACAAGGAGAAACAAAATATTTTGGCTGAGTCCATTCAAAGCAAAACTAATGCACTGAATGTTCTACTGCTGTCGTACACAGTCAAACAGCAATCTATCATGAACTTCAATGGCACACAGAGCGTACACAAAGCAACATCAAACCTTAAAAACCCCCATTCCCTTTACATTAATCAGCTGAATGACACAATGGCTTGTGAGAATGTCAACAGATCCTGTTTGGGGACTTGTTTGGCTTGAGAGCAAAACACAACAGGTGAGTACAATTCAGCAGCTATCAACACAGTCTGAAATATAATCAGTCTATGAAAGGAGCTGCAGCCCTGAAAACCGTCTAGATCCATTAACTCTGCCATACGACAATCCATTTCTTGCATTTCTTTACCAGCTGACTTCTCAATGCATAATGTCTTTTAACTGCTGCAGGAAGATAGAGTAGTGGTTTGTGGTTTGTGCAAGTCATGATATTCTGTTGAGAAATATGCAAACACTGGAAAAATAAGAGAAGGGTTTCTGAGAAGCAGTCAAGCCAGTCAGTTATTGAGAAACAATCACAATAACATAATAGCAGCAACCTGGTTTGTCACAACAGTCAGAAAAACACTGATGCAGTTCTCCAGCCAGTGATTATTTCTTGTATAACTGCACCAATATTTTTAGTTTAGAGTCCGAGTGGACAAACATCTTATCAAGACTTCAAAAGATATTCAGTGCTGAATCAACTGAAATGGGTGAGATAAATCAAGCCATGTGTTTGTTTCAGCAGAAGTGCTTAGTTAAATTAGTTTACACTATTTAGTTGGGAGTTATAGCTGACTTTCTTAGTTGACCTGGGTTTTGACTGGAAATTAAATGTATAGATGTCAACTTGGAATCACTTAAGTGATGAAATAAATAATTCCAGACTAAATGATAATAGAAATAATCATCAGCAACATAAAGAATTTGCTGTTTACTAATGTTCTACTGGATTTATTAACTGACTAATTGTCTTGGCTTTAGACATACTGCAACTTGACTAAGATGAATCATTCCAGCAGCATTCAGCAGCACAGCAGGGGTCTGCGACTCACTGCTTGGATTTTGGGCTTCAAAGATGCGCTTTAGAAACCAGGGGCCTTGCTCCGGTGTAAATGCTGCCCATCCACACTGTGCTGTCATTCTGAGTTAGGCAGTTGATAGTTTAGCAAAGCGGCGTACACAGCCAGCGGGCCACTTGATAATATAGGTCAGAGGACTGCAAGCCCACAGCCAAGAGTTGACACTCCACATCAGCAACATACCAAACAGCCTGGTGTCATTTCAGTGACTCTTCCGACACAGATACATTAACAGCATTTATACACTCCTGATTCTACTCTATGTATCTTAATGTGCTCAGATGATTTTTGCCTTGGGTACATCAATAAACGTGTACACAGATTAACTGCTGCCTTTATGCTTGAGTTGAAATGCAAGGTAACACATTAACAGTGAAATGTTACATCCTGTCTCCATCTACTATCAATAATTCATGTTATTACTGCAGCAGCTAGATATCTCCAAAAATATTACTGTGTGAATTTCTATGACTGCATATAATAGACTCAAAGTGAGAAAAAAAGAAAGAAAAAAAAAAACAGACTTCTGCTGTGAAACTGTATTTAAGTCTGTTCCAGTGACGCCTGACTCCAGCAATCTCATTGAAATTAAACTCACTAAAATCCATATCATTCAATTTATATGGATGGGTTGAACTGGTGACAAAACAGCACAAAAGGGATGTTTCCAATTCTATATGTGGTGATCCAATTAGAAACAATGCACCCTGAAATATTCCATATCGCAGCGTACAATTCCCTGTGAGAAATCCGCGCTGCTGTGCGAGAAAATTCCTGACTGTCAGCGTTCTGAGGTGGACCGTCTCATCGCTCAGACTTTTAGCTTGGGAGTCAAGGGGTGCTCGCTCCCAGTGGGTGGGTATCTTCCTATATACTATGGGCGCATACACACACAGGGCTCCTGTCATGCTGGGAAGTTTTCAGCCTGCTGCCTCAGAGAGGTCAACACTGGAATTCCTAAGGCCAAAGGAGATTAGTAATTGAGTAATGGACATGGTGACATGGACAATGAGGAGACGGAGGAGAAAAGTAGAGAGAAGGAAAGAGGGAGAGAGAAGCAGGGTATGAAACACAATATGAGTTCATTATCTATCTCCCCTCCCCATGACTGACCTTGGCTTTAGTGTCCCAAAACAAACTTATCAGGGAATTTAAAAGGAGCTCAGGGGAGTAAGCCAGGGGACAAATGAATTAGAATGTTTTGTTGAGACTGCTGAGAGACTACAAAGAGTTCAAGGTGTAGCATTTAAAAGGTGAGAATTATTGTACATAACACTCCACCACTTAATTCATGCAGTTTATTCATTTATGCAGAAAAGTTGCTGTCATACCGACGGGGTGCTGAACTCATCTTTTATTTGCTGATTCCATTAAGAGATTGCTGTTACACAAGCCAGGGAGATATATGAACTTAGCATTCTTTTGCAGCTATAATGACAGAAAGAAATAGTGAGATAAGAAGGGTTTTCAAAGCCTTTCTGAAAGTAGGTGAGGCATCCATCATGTAAGGTGACACCAAAAAAAAAAAAGCTGTGTCAGCCCCCTTGAATCGCTGCAGCTTTGTATCCTTGTGTTTTAGCAGAAAAAAAAAACAACTAAATGCATGATGCTACATCCAAGAATCCACAGCTAGGAATTAAAAATGTTGGCTGGAGTATTGAGCAAGAGCTTCCCATCTGTGGCTGCGTTCTCCTTAAAGGTTATAATAATGATCCACTGTAGCTGGAGGCACTGGAGTCATGCATCAAGGCAAATGTTTGCCTGTTCAAGTGGTTAGTCAATGACAAAGTGGGAGAAACCAAGCTAAAGCGCACCAAAAGTCTCCAGCGTATTGACAAACAGCCGCTCCTGTAACATATCATTACTTAGGCAGCGAACACACAAAACAGTTGGGTGAAAAAAAAATCAGAATGTTTGTGGGTTGTTTTTTTTATTGCCTTTGAAGTCCTGAGTTTTACATTTTAAAGGTTTTAAATTATACTATCCTAAAAAGCTGGTAATAATTTACATGCTATTTCAGCAATAGTAAGGAATTCACTGGAGGGCAGTGTTCAGAGTTAATGACTTGTTCTGTGGCAGGAGGAGGCATACACGTGTGCGCGCCCTGCACGCTAAAAGCCCTCACTCACAGCCCCTCCACCCCCCATCGCGCCACCTCCAAATTCCTGCCATTGTTGTGTGAATGGGGAGATTTGGTGAAATGCACAGACTGGCTAAGACAACAGAAAATAATGGAAACATGATGGACGTAGTAAGAAGAAAAAATAAATAAAAAAAATGTAAATATGTGCCGTATCACATTTACACTTGAGTCGTTCAGCAAGAATGACCTTACCCATCAAAAATGATGGTCACATACTGTATTTAAGCCACTTATACTTAACTCAACTAGCATCCCAGATGCCTGAATTACCCATTCAGGGTTTTTCCCTTAGGAAAAATCAAAGAAGCAGCAAATGAATACAATCTAATTTCCTTACAAGCTGCCTTTCCAAGCACTGAAACACATACATGGACTTCTGCCATGTACTGAAGAAATGGCTCTGGATGCATGCCAAAGTGTTTTCCACAGCAATCAATACTGGCCTACTGCTGCAGTCCCCTGCCTGTCAGAGTGTCTGTGTGCATGTGCCAAAGCCTTGTCAGCTAGAGGGACAGAATAGAGGAGAGGAGAGGTCAGATGAAATCAGAGGTGATGATAATAGCACATTAATATAACATGATCCAGGAATATTCTTAGCGGTTGTGAATTCCCATTAAGAGTGCCTTGCTGTAGTTGCAGTAAAGTGGGATTTACAGTAGAAGATAAGAATAAGTAATTAAGTGCCTGAAGCAGAGTATACAATAAGTGGGTGTCATGTGTGGTGAGCTGTTATCTACAACAGCTTTCTACTGAAATGGGGGCTCCAAAAACAGAAAGTATTAGAGCCGGTGAGCAGCACCAGCAGGAGAGACAAGTCATTTTGAGTAAGAAGAAATAATGTGTCACTCAGTGAGGTTTAAAACACATGTGACTGTTTAGTCAGTGGCAGTTTGCAGGCAAACAAATAGAGCAGAGCAGAGGTTTGTCATAATGGGTGAGCAACCCGACACAAAGCCTGTTTAAACAGCAAGCTGAGCTCAACTGGTGGTGGTAAACAGTGCTTGTCGGACTGAGATACAATGAAAAATAGAGCTTCCTCCACATATGGACTTAATAATTAACTCTGTATAAATAGATTCATAAATTTACCCTGGATCTGTTTATCATCTAATCAGCAAACACAAGCGCAGAGAGTTGCATTTATTTAGCAGATCATTATTTTTATTTCCAGCCAACGCTGACTGGCTCTAAAGCTGCCTGCATTTAAAAGGAATTGACCTCCAACCCTGTGACAGAAAAAAAAAACAAGCACAGTAGGTCATGGGTTGGTTCCTCTTGTCACTGCACAGCAAAACAGGGCAAACATGCTGCAGGAGAGGCTGAGAGCAAACAAATACCTGAGAAATAACCAGGAAATTACATCATACCTCAGCACTGAGAATACAAGTGAATCAGTAATCCATTTCTAGTAGGCTGGTTCAATATTTAAGGCTGTTCTGATGCTTTGAAAAGTTGCGCATGTTGGTATTTGGGGGATATTGGCTTTAGATTTAAGTTAACAGCCATCTTCAAGATACAAGAATGAGAGAGTGAGGGGGCCAACCCTGCACCAGCTGTTTACAAACTACAAGTCACATATAGTTTCTGTTTTATGTTTTGTAAAAATATTAAAAATTAAATCCAACATGATCTGTGAATAAATGTTACAATCTGTGATCATACCAGGTTGTGTTTTTACCTCAGGAGGCTGCATGTGCTTATTTAGCACTGAATTCTTGTGAAAACTTATCACACTTCCTGAGAGCTGTAAGGTATCAAACACATATTTGTATGAGTCATTAGGCTAATTTGAACTCCTGATTTTCAGCTAGTCAATTACAGATTTACAGTCCATTGTTGCTCCACAGCCATTAGTCTGTCTTCACACACTAACAGCCCTGAAGAAAACTGGTTTATAAATTCCACTTTTCAGTGTGGCTAAAAATCAACTCCTCTCTAATATTTACCTTTTCACACATATAACACTCGAGTGTAGAATCGAGCAGCTGATGAAATGTAATGTTACAGCTTTCTTTTTTTCTTTTTTTTCTATTTCTCTTTTTCGTGGGTCTGGTTTACCCATTCTGTTTGTTTCATGGATTATGGCTTGCATCTGTATGCACTCCTAGCTGACTCATGCAGTGAAGATTAGTGTTATGGAGCAAAGTCAGCGAGAATCTGAATGGACTCTGAAGGTCATAAACTGGCTTGAAGTTGTTAGGGCAATTTTGACTGTAACATACAGTAAGTAGTCCTATTTGCTGAGAGCCAAACGTTTGACAAGCCCTTTAATTGAGGTCAGCCTGCAGGCACCTACGCAGCACTTAAACTTATCATCCCCAAATTATATAATTCACGTGTCTGGCCTTATCCTATGATCTGTGCAACATAAAAGAAACAGTGTTTTGCTAAATTGTGAGCTAAAAATAAATAAATAAAAAACAATTTAACCC
>JBAMHW010000018.1:21902935-21914853 GCA_037177495.1 Rhadinocentrus ornatus | reverse complement strand
AATACATGTTCTCAGCTTATTCACTATATGAGATAAATATATGTGATGTTATTTGCACTGGCAGCGTAAAAATTTCTGGTAGTTTAATATAATATTTTCCAGATAAACTCAATGAACTGGAATGTAAGCACTTTGCAATGCAAATAAGTCTTTGGGAAAGGGGCGGAGCTGACATGTCTTGCGCACAGTGTGGTCCTAGAATCGGTAATGCATGCACTCAAAGTAATTACTAAATAATTGCAGCGTGTTAAATACTAAAGCCAGAGGGCTTCTGTTGGTGATACCCGTCCATAGAAGAATTCATAAGGATGATATAGATTGTCTAAGCGGCCATCCATAAATAGCCACCTTTCTCATGAAAGGGAAACGCGATAGCCGCTCTATTACTCAAGAGGAAAGAATGTAAGTAAACCATCAGCGAAAGAGTCAAGCACAAACACGGCTTTGTCCTTCCCTATAAACAATAAAACAGCAACAGAATAATCTCCACGCTGCCGCGAGTGATCAAAAGCAGAGATGGGTAGTAATTAAAGTGCTGTTGTCACATCAGAGAGAAAGGAACACATCGTTTGTTTTACAGCCCGCAAAATCATAATCAGAGTAAAGCCGTTCAGTGCAAACCGTTGTAACCGGATCACAAGCGCCACATATGGCCACAGTCAATCATAACTATTGCTTTTCTGTGCCAACAACAGCGTAATGCAACACAGGGGCGTTTTAAGCGCTGCCTCAAATGTGAGCTGACAATATGGCATTGTTGAGGATGGAAATGTTCACAGGGAAACTATGCAAAGCGTGGAGAGTAGTTGAGACGTGTCAGCGCTGGCTTTACTCCGCTACGCTTTATGACTCGCTTTTAGCCTCTTTCAACATCAGGCTAGATTACAAAACATCTAATAACTATCGCAGCGACCGATCTGAGCCAGTTTGATCCCATGCATTCATTACCGTTTCGCAATTTCCGCCCATATGTCAGTATTTGACACGCTTTTACCAAGAAATGAAATGACAGAGCCCAGGCCCAGGATTCTTGCGGATTTCCCCCCCTTTATAACACAATTAACCCCATAGAGCGCAGCGGCAACCTTATTGAGCGCAGCTGGACAAGTGCACATTCAGCAGTTGACACCACAATAGACAAACAGGCTAAAGTAAAACTAGTGAACAAATTCCGCTGTAGGTCAATTCTTGTGCTGCTCAATACATCAGTGTCAGTATAAATGCATGCGCTTATGAATGCCTCTTGTCATCGGAGACGTCCACTGCCAACTATTAATGCAGTAAATTTGCTGTAGAATAAATTCTCTCGCGCAAGCGAAAGAAAAAACATGTAGATAATAGTGGCTGATAATTATTTACCAGGTAGGTTAATATTCCTACCTCTCCATGAGTGATTGTCCGTCCCTGGGGGGTATCCTCGGGTAGAAAATAAAGTTTGGAGCTTGATAAAAGTTGCTTGCTTGTTCTTTCTTCCCAGAGAAGCTGAAGCTCCGCTATGCAAATAGGATCCTCGGGTTTACATCTGACGAAGAAAAAGTCTCCAAGAGCAAGAATTCTCGGTTTGCCGTCCCGGTTAAATTTAAAGGCTTTATAGAATATATATGGTCCATGTAAACCGCAAGACGAGCCCACCCACTGTAAAAAAGAAAAAGACAAATAAATTACATTAATGAATGGCTAATAGAGTCATTTGCAAAACAAATGTCATACTCATTTAAAAACACATCTTCACTACGCACGGCTGGCAAATCTCACATTAGGGATATTTCAGTTCGCTCATATTTTTGTGTCATTAGCCTAACTATTTTTAGATAATCAACATATTAAGCGGATGTATTCATAGTAAAATGCCATGTGTCAAAGTTTTTACGGATTTATCACATGTTTACATGAGGCGGCGATTAGCGCAAAATGAAATAAATCGACGGATGATAACAAACGTTACCTTCAGTGAGTTCGGCTCCATCTCGACGTTATGAATTGATTAAACTCAACACGCTCTCCAAACTTGCTGGCTTGAATGGATAGCCGAAGGTCCTGCAAGCGACATATCTCTGTAGAGTTTTAAATAACACATTAAAACTTTAATGACAAATAGAAAAACGTTTTTTTATATATTAAATACACTGAACACACATTTTTAGTCGGTGTATTAAAAATTTAAAGAATATTTGAGCAGTGACTTTTTTAAGCCCATTTTTATTGAGTGAAATAGTAAGTTCACGTTAAATATTTTTACATTACTATAAATATATAAACCAATTTCAAACATCTGTGACAAATAGTTCTATAAAACAGTAGAAGCTGTGTTTTACAATAATAATTAGTATTTAAAATCTTGGTTTATGCTTTTAATGCGCAATCAGGGTATAATAAAGTCTATGTATCTTCCAGGACTTCTGTAAAAGACGTTCAGTATGAAAGCACATTTCTCACAGTAATGACACCGAGGCGCTTGCTGTGGATACCTTCAAGAAACAATGTTACATGAAAGTTAATAGGGCTATCAAATGATTCCTCAAAAGGCAACGCGGAACCCGCGAGGTGCTTTGTTTTGATCGGAACTTGCTCTCCGTTGTGGCGCCAGCGTCCACGTTGGCTTCAAGGCTTAAAATAATACCTTTTATATAAGCTATATATAAATATTTATCTATGTTTTTCTTTTAGTCGAGCATGAAAATACAAAATTGGCCAAAAGAGAAAGCGGGGCGTCACGAGACGCTTCACGAGGCGGCGGTCCATTATGCAAACATAAATTATGTTAAAACACTAAGCTGAGCTTGTGAAGACAGCTGGGTAAAGGCTATTTGACACTCATTAAAACATTTGCACCCTTAAAGAGTCTGATATAATAACGAACAATATTTATTGTTATAAACAGCCGGGCATTACAACTGTATTAGGAACCAATATAACCCTATGATTTTTAATTGCAGTTGCACTATTTATACCAGCTTACACAAACTTCACGGTTTTATTTACACCCATTGTCCTTTTTAGTCTCCGCTGGCTAAATGTGCCAGCTGCGTTTTAGCTGTCTGGAATAATTCATCATTTTAAAACTACCCACTCTGTCCACATTGCTGTGCTGTTTCTCCACTGTCACGCATCCTTTGCCCAGCATTTATCCACCACTCAGATCGCAGAGCATGCAACAACGACACAGGGCTTCATCTGACACAAGCTATTTCAAGTACAGTGTCACGCAATGCGCATTTTTCCTGAAATGAAAGCATGCATACACATTGATTCACAGCCAGTAAAGTGTTTTCATGTCTGCCAAACTGACATGTTTTCCTCCTCTTCCTCTTCTTCCTGAATGACTGCCTGATATTTATCTGAAACACATTCAAAGACCAATGAGGAATTAGTGCTTAAACATAGTCTTTTCAGCCTATTATAGCTTATCTGGCTCCTTCCCTCAATTCAAAGTAGCAGCAGGGCATTGTATATTAATACAGAAATAGCTGAGGCAATGCTCTGTGACACTGGGATATTTTAAGTACCAGTTTAGGACAGGGCAAAAGGTGGCTCACACAGAGGCTCATTGTCTTGCAATGCGGCTGCAGGAGAGTTGGGATTCCTGCAGTGAATCCAATATAAACCACAGCTCCCAGTGCTATCTTTCTTGATTTCTCACAGCCATTTCAGTGGCTAAATCAATGGGGTTGCATTGTTAATGGCAGCCACCATAATAAAGTCGCTGGTTAATCAATGGCACAACTCGAGCTCTTATCTGGCAATTGCAAGTGTTTTCTTGTCAACAGGCAGAGCCAAGGGCCACTGCAACATTATGATGCAGATATTGATGTGAATGAGAGCTCATGTTGAGAAACATTTATTTAAAAACAAATAAGCTAAAACAGCTAAGTGCTAAAAGAGTATTATAATGTCAATATATTTGGACAATCTAAAAACTCAGCATGTAGCCTAGAAATGCACAATGTCTCATCTATATGTCTACAAATCCATTTTGCTATTACGATTTCACTGAGAGTGGTTTTCCTTCATAAGTGACCATAAATGAAAGTAACGACCCCACACATTCTCTGCATCACCCTGTAGACAAATAAACAGCTTAGAAATATATGTAAGCCACAGTAGATGAAGCTGCATGAGTGAACTCACAAATTAACTCACTCAAAGACCTTAATGTGGGCAATGAAGTGAAAAGCTGAACAAATGTTTCAGGTAGATACATACCTACACACTGAATGTAACAGATACACACTCAATGCCTGGTAAAGTGTTAAAGGCTTATTTTTTCTTGACACAGGTGTTCCACATCTAACATAATGAGGTGAGCTTCAGCAGGGAGCCTCAGACGTGGTTGAAAAGTGACCTCAAAAAGATGTGCTGAGGTTACAGTTTTAGCCACAGAAAGGTATTATAGACATCTTTAAATGACACGTATAATCAAACCATACGTTGACATGTCTTAATAATGAAGATTAATTTAATTCAGAGAGTCTAAAACAAGATTCTGCTGCAGAGGGATTAATCCAATATGATCATGATGATAATAATGCCATCAAGAGAAAAAGAGACAAGACAAATCTAGTTTTTTAGACAAGAGTGGCCAAACCCCCCAGAGAGGAAAATGACTATTCAACAACCTAAAGTCATTTAAATTCCATTGTAGTCTTTGCAGATGTATTTCCTCAACAGTTCCTTCCAGACACCCTTTGAGCAGAGGTTGTACAAAACAAAAGATAAGAGTGAGAGGTCAGTATTGACATCTGGTATTCTATATGCTGCTGCTCTGAAACAGAATCACTCTTATCTCCACTGAATGCTTCTGTTGCTTTAAGCTATTTGTTTTCATACTGTATATATTTCTGTTTCTATGAGACAGCAGTGAAAAGGTTGAGATGAACCCGCTTTGCAGTTCTTATTCAACACTCAGGGAGCAGATGAATAATGTCCAACAGGTTAGTCAACTTAACCAGTGAACATTTCTTGAACAAGGAACAGGTCCTACCCCAAGAATAGGCAATCAAATTCTAATGAATTTATTCATTTTATTTATTTATTTATTCAGTATAGTGAAAGTAAAAGAAGATGGAAAACCGAAAGGGTGTAGGCAAAAAGCTAGTAGCGTAAAACGCCAACCCAATACCACAAAAATGCTACCAAATTACCCATTACCAAACAAAACATGAATAAAGAAAAGATTTACAAAATCACCGCCATTATTAGTAAGAGCAACTTATAAAACTATTGCCCACAACAAGATCTTTAGCATTTCATTTATCAGGATAATTCATTATTTTACCATTTATGTACTTTCTTTTAAATGATTTCACAGTAGAACTTATTTCTAAGTCATCAGAACAACCTTTCTACAGTTTCACACCAGTGACAGATGTACAATTAATCTTAATATTTGTCGGTAACTTGGGTTGCTAAACATTTAATTTCCTTTAAGTTAATAACATTTCTCCTGCTTGTTAAACAGCCTCTGGATACAGAATGGAAATTGATTATTATTATTACCTTTATACATAATTTGAATTGTGTATTTAGTGTAAACTGATCTTTACCTGGGTAAATCTCAGGTGCCGAAGTGCAAGTGAATGCAGTGTGTAATGATGTTCTACATCAACACTACCATCTTCTTGATCATAATGCAGCATTCACAGTGAGTGCAAAAAGGAGAAGAAATAAAAGGCTTACATTCACCATACTTGAAAGAATAATGATTCACAGTATCAGTGGTGTAAAGTAAATCCATGAAATGACTCGGTGCAGCTCTAGAGCAAGTCTACTTGTACTTTTTCTGACCCATTAAACTGTGATTTAACAAATATAGCTTTATATAAACTGTCAGGGAAAATAAGCGCTTTATGACAGTTTGTTGGATTCATGAGTGTTTCATTTTGTTTGAAGCAGAGATGCTACAGTAAAAATGTTAAATGGGCTCGTACTTATATAGCGCTTTTCCAGTCAGTTTGACCACTCAAAGCACTTTTCACTATTTTTCACATTCACACACACTCATACCCCAATAGGCACATTGGAAGGTTAAGCTAAGTTTCTTGCCCAAGGACACTTCAACATGTAGTCAGTGGAAGCCTGGAATCGATCCACCTACCTTTCGGTTGGAAGATGACTGTTCTTCCTCCCGATCTATAGCAGCCCCATGGCTGTTTAGTCTTTACACTTTGTAGATTACATCCTAGTTTGGAGGTTATCAAAGTGGGAGGTAAGCGTTCTCAGTGGGCTCTAACCCAGGCAAGGTTGGCACAGTGATGAATATTAAAGATATATTTAAACTATGTCATTAGTTATCTAGAGGAAATCACATAAAGTGACCTTAATCTCTGTAATTTAAGAAGTTCACATACAGATGTGCATTTAAATTATTTCTAGCTTTTATTTTCCACTTTCACCATCGGAATACGAATACAAAAACAAACAACTTTATTGCTCCTGAAGGAAATTGTTGTGCCAGAGTACAGGAACAAAATATAACAAAAAAGACTTTTGCACATGTTATAGTTATGAACAGATATATACAGATAAATGTCTATGAAAAGATAAATGCAGATAAACATTGCAATTTTTATTTACAGTCATTTTTTCATTTTTAAGTTTCCCTGCTGCAGTGCAGTTATATTTGGATACCTTGCCTCAAATGCATCTGATAGGTCTCAGAAAATTTGAACACAGAAAGTTTAGCATATTTTTCAAAATCTTAGTTTGCATATTGACTGCTCACGGGTGCTTACACAGTTAAGTCAATGCTTGGTTGTAGGTGGACCTAAATATTTAATTGGACCACCATCCTTGTCCCTGTATACATGACTGGAAGGTTGAGTTATTTAAAGTATGTCGAACACTGTGAGCTGAGTAAAATGCTCAAGATGTTATGTTGTTTCTCACTTTCTGAGTAGATCATTGTCCAAGTAATTCCAGCTGAATTCACAGAACACAGAATCTTACAATTACTTTCATGGTGTTTTTGTTTATTTATTTACTTTTTTTATCAAATGACTGCAGTTTTTCGGAAAAGTATGTAATAGTCATACGGTAAAAAAAAACTATATTTTCATGCTGACAAAGACTAAATTTGTATATATTTTGTTTTTACTCATAGGGTGTGTGGTTCAAGTCACATTTACAGCATTTTTTGTGTGTTTTGCTGAAGGGGCAGGACTCTGCAGTCAGTAATCCAGGGAAAGGATTTCCTTATGCAGGCTATTATTATAGGGGCATTTACAATGTGAGTCATGAGGATTTCCTAACTTTAACCATGTAATTTTAATACTTTAGTTAATTAAGGCTAGTAGTTAGTTTAACTAACAATCATATAAAATCATGTTTCTGGAAACAAATCTTTTCACAAAATACTTTAACTTTGTGTTTTCCTGTGGAGTATTTTTTTTTATAGAATAACATAGTTCAGTAGCTCAATAAACATTTCCATGACGATTTTACATTTCCCTGTAAGACTAGTTTCCTTGAGCATAAAGAGTGTGGAAATGCTTTATTTAAATGCAAGTTCTCATATATATGGAAAATGAAAGCATGTGCAGTGCACCTCAACTCATTTAAATTACAGTGAAAGCATAAATGCAAGATTTAACCTCTATATAATCCAGGTATGTTAGTATGGTTCTGAAAGCTTTTGTATAACTTGAGTCAGACTAACATAATTTAAATTAAACAATTGGTTTAAATTTGTCCAGACCTTTAAATGAGATTGTTTCTAATGTCATGACAATGTGCAACACTTCTGTCTTAAATTAAATTTAATGTAAAAACAAAAGGCTGATCTCAATATTTAAAAAAAAACTGTACCTCAGCCCAGTAATTAAGAAAGTTTATTTGTTATTTTTGTGACTGTTTTTCATTAAAAATCTACAAACTTTAATTTTGAAGATCATTAAATAGTAAAAAGCAATTACAGCTCTTTCACTTAATTGGTCAATAAAAATGTGGGTGGTATTCTGAGAGTTATTAGACTTATTTGCAACATATAGAAAGAATGAAGGGTATGTACAGTGCATAGATAGCCAAACATCACATTTACTGGCAGTAAAACCTGTCAGTGTGATGTTAGGACAAACATTTCCAAATTATACAGTCAGGGGATTATGAAAATCTGCAGATGACTAAAACAAGAAAGCTTCTGAGAAATTAGGGCAACATACCCCATCTCCTACTCATTCCACATGCACAATTGCATTACCCAGTGGATATCTATCTATCATCAGTGGAAAGCCGTGGGACATTAAAAAGCCATCAAGTAAATTTGTTCAGAGGAGCATGTTTCAATAGTAACGTTACACCTGTGTCTTTGTGTCGCTGTAATCACATGACAATGGCCCTCCGTCTGCAGCATGACTGTAGGAAAAGGTAACAGGAGATCTGGGAGATGTTGCAGGGCTAATTTTAACCTCTTTGACTCATTATAACGTCGTGTTACATTTCTCTCCACTCAATCACGTGTGAGTGGACAGCACATCCAGGAGGAACCCATTTACTTTATTGTGATGTTCCCTTTTAATCAGGACCTGATTTTGATATGTTCATCTGGAAGCTATTTGAGAAGATTTCTGTGTATATTAGCAGGTGTCAGCTAGTGCACTGTAGATTGAATATTAACTCACTGAGCTCATAAATATCTGTGATGCAGTAATATCTTCAGAACATCAAAAGAGCGACTGCATGCAGCGAACTGTGTGCATTGGTGCTGTTCACAGCGGAATAGATAGCCTCTTGAAAAATAATACTCTGCTCTCTTTTTGTTCTTATCTGGTATCACTCTTGTTTATCTGAGGACTATACCTCATCTGAATTTATGCATAATTTATGGTATCTGCAATTCATCTTTTCAATTTCAGTACTCAGCACAGGGGACCCTCATTTCCAGCAAATCAATTACTGCATCCATTCATGACTGCTGATAACATCTAATACCATATACTTATTTGTGTATAATAATGATTCATTAGGCAAACATTGGTTAGCCCAGTCTAAATGACTGCCATGACAATGAACAAATTGCCTGAAAAACACATTTTCACCTTCATGAGCAACTATCAGAGCTAAATTGTTTGATAATGTCAAGTGAGTCATTTTATTAAGCGATGCACAAATGTAATCATGTGGCAGGACAACGTGAATTCAAGTGTATACAAGTGTTAACATCAGTATGGGTTTTAGCTTATTACTGCAATGGCAAATGTAAATTTACCTCATTGATGGAGAGTGCTCCACTGAATCAAAAATGTGCAAACCACAAACAAAATAAGGCAGCTTCATTCGCCCTGTCATCTGCACACACATCAGGACACACACACATGCACACACGTTTTATATCTCTCCCATCTGAAACCAGGATTACAACCATGAATAATGTATTTATGTAAATGTCTGATGGGCATAACTATAAAAGATGAGAGTGATTGAAAAGGCATTTTGTTAGATTGAGTTACGGCTGCCTGTGAGTTATGGATGCTTCCAGTACGTGGAGCAAGTCTAACGACACTGAGGCTGAAAAAGAAAAGGGGAGAAAAAAAAGCTGTATTTTTTGAGGCAATGAGGTCACAGTGTCTTCTTCTCATCTGAGGGATACATTAATGTAGAACCCGATCTCAGCATTAAAGATTAACTTTGAATGTTTGAAACATCAGTCAGGTTATTACACCCAGTGGTCAAACCTTCGCTGATGATGGCATCACTGAGGAGAGTGACCTCAGCATTAACCATCTGTAACATGTCACCCCTGCCTTTTCTGTCAAACACTGAATTGTTATAAAATGGGCACAAATGTCAGCAGACATTTCTGATCAGATCATTCACTGGTGTGTTGTGTATATATCAACTAACCATGAGTAAACGCAGTAAAAACCCAACCGTTTTACATGAGCTGTTTTCAAGGTTTTCACAATCAGCCAATTCAAGAAGGGAGATAAAAGATTATCTTGGAAATCTGACTGACAGCAGCTATTCTTCCATTACAGTCCTGAAAATAAATGTGATACTGTATAAGCAGCTCAAAGCCTGAGCACACATATTAACGAAGAAAAAAAAAAACTCTCAACATTAATAATTTATCTAATTTTATAAGGCAATTTAGCAGTCACTTGAAGTTGCTATGGTGACAAGGGGATATTTTGAGACAACTAATGACCTATGCAAAACCCACTCACTGTAAACTTCACTCAAGCTAAATGAGATTGCTGTCTGTGCTGTGTGTGATACATGGCTGAGAACTTAATCCCCGCGCTATGCTTGGCCTTTTTCTGCGCAGGACAAATTAAGGTTGTTAATATCAATGTAAAACATCTGTGGGCTGTTTACTGTACAGGGAATATGAGCCAAGCAGCAACCAGAGGCCAGCACTGCACTGCATAATAGTCTTTTGTTTTGATTGCTAATGCAGAATTTATAACAGTTGTCAGGTTAAGGTCAGAGAAAAATCCATCGAGTTGGAGGAAAATGAATATGGTTTGAGCGTAACTCAATATGTTTAACACTAACTCTGCTTCAATATCTCTATATTTTTTTCGGCTTACGTCAGAGATTCCACATTGGAAAAGCTTTGAAGAGTGGCTCTGTTCTGAGGTGAATCATATTGTCTAATAACTGCTTGGCCTGTTGCAGCTGTCGGGGCTAAAACAGAATGAGTCATGTGTTACCCATTTAAGTCTAATTTCTCCCATGCAAATGCCTGACATGTGTGACACTGCAGGGCCCTGAGTTGAAACAGTATTTTTGAGATGAGGGGGAAGACAATCAGTGCCAGGTCTGTATAACTATTTAACCACCTGCTTCCCCCATGACCTGCAGTGTTTAAAGCAAGCTTAAATTTGGGAAACAGTTCTCATGTGTTGTATCTTACATGGTTTTGAACCAGGCACAGCTGCCATAAAACTGAATGAATAAACAAAAGTGGAGTGCAAAGAGGGTTTTTGCCTTAAAAGGAGCTCTCCTCTGGAAAATATAAGTTAGAGCTGCTGAGCTGTAGTAGCTGTGTTGAAATATTAAAAAATACAATTTTTTAAAAATAACTTATCACACGTGGAGCAGAGTTGGCAGTGTTGGCTTTAATCACACACCTCCCAATGACTTTTCACAGCGTGCTGATGCTTTTTGTCCATTAGGACAAATGTCAGATTGACTAATAAAGGCGCACTTTCAGAGCTGCCTCTGGAAGAAGTGGTGTTGAGTTCCATCTGTTGGCTTTCATCCGTAATGACATGGAGCTGGAGCTGCTAAACACCGCATCACAGAGGTTAATATATACAGGAACATAATAGTCTAGTTATTAGTTGGCAAAGATGTAGCCTTCAGTGATGATCTACTTATAAAGCTGCACTGTGGCTGTTGTTGTCAGTAGCAAAAAATGAAATATCAAGTTTAGAAAGCAGATTTACATCTGATATAGTATATATCTGATATAGTGATATAGGATATTAAATATATCTGATTTCTGATATGTTCTGGTGTATTAGTGTGTGCCCCCCCAGTAGATGCAAAAAACATACAAAGTTCCCACAAATCTTCCAACGTGAGAAAGACCTTCCAACAGCTGTTCAGACAAGTAACACTTAAACTGTCATCTGAAACCTAAACACATAAAGTCTCTCAGGGTTAGTTTTTGTTAGGCTGAATGAGTCAGCATGTGTACTGATGAAAAAACGTAAAGATTTTCAGGATTTTCACATAAAAGAAGCAGAGGAAGAATAAGAAATATATATATATATATATATATACATATATATATACAATCAAAATCAAGAAACTGATATTAACTTGAATATATAAGCAGTATAAAACTAAAGTACTGGCTCTCGTAATGATTTGATATCCTCTACCCTCTGTGTGTGTGTGTGTGTGGGGGGGGGGGGGGGGGGGGGGACAAACAAAACCCCCCCCCCTCTTTTTTTTTTTTTTTTTTTTTTCTT
>JBAMHW010000018.1:21887767-21898881 GCA_037177495.1 Rhadinocentrus ornatus | reverse complement strand
GGGTCGGGATGTTAGGAAGTCTTTTATCCAGGCACATGTGAGAGGGGGAAGGCCAATGGTGTCCAGTTTGTAGCATAATCTGTCCAGGATTATTGTATTGAAGGCTGAACTGTAATCCACAAAGAGCATCCGGACGTTAGTTAGTTATCTGATTTTTATTTAAATGTACTATTTTCCAAATCATTTAATCTGAGATGTACTTATAGAAATATCCGAAGTTTGTATTGTATTCAGTACTGATTACATGTTTTTTTTTTATCTTCCTATAGGTTTTCTCCTCCCATCTTAACATTTCTGATCAGTATTATTCCCTCCATCTGGATCCTGGAGATTGATCATCAGCTGAACATGGCCAATGAACCCGAGGTACTTTGTGACATAACCAAAAAACTACTTGTTTAATGTACAAATGCTTGAAACAATACTTCTTCTGTTTCGAAATGTGACCTAATGATATTGGTGCATGCAAAGCTGCAGAATTCTTTGTATTTACAGCTGCTGTTTCATTAAATACTGCATTTACTCTTTAATGCAAAGAGTTTAACGGTATAAAATGGCATAAGTAAACAAGGCTTCTTTTATCTGTTTTTAGTGCAAAAAACTTGACTCTTGGCATAGTTTGCTTGGGCTGGTTAATCAGAACAAGACTGGAGAAAACCAGACGGACCCTGATTATGTAAAGGTAGGAAACTGGAAAATGCATCTTTTGATATTCTTGAGTAAACAGAAATAGAAAAAGTGTGAGGAAAATGATTCAGAGATTTTTTTATAGTATTTTATGGAAAACTCCTTACACTGCAGAATGTATTCAAAAGAAAGTGAGGAAATGAAACCTTTACATGGTGTAGTCCATGACTGTCATAAGCTGGCACATTCTTTGCTTTTGGGTGAGCTTTGAGTTTGAAGGCTCTTGTTTCAACCAAATTAATAAATAAAGGTAAAAATAAAAATGTATCTATCCATCTGTTAATCTGAGCTCAGGAGATATTTTATTTATTTTATCTTGTTTCAAACACATCTGAATGAAACTGATTTAAATGGCAAAATTACAACCAACTAAGCAACAATTAATTCTAGCAATTAATGAAAAAGACTGCATCCATATGTATCTGTTTGTTTGTTTTCTATACAACTTAAATGTGAAATCCTAATAATCAAAGAGAGCAAATCTTAGATCTGAACAAAGTAGCTATTATAATTCTAAATGTGAAGCATGTGAACAGATATGTGAGATCCTAGAGGAGACATACTTGTAGAAGGGAAGAGTTTTGTACAGACTATCTGACTGCCAGATTTCTATACAAGCATCAACATCTGGGGAAATACAAATCCAGATGTTGTACTTAAATAATTCAGATATTACCTACCAGTGGGAGATACAGACAAAGACAGGCCTAGCTTCTTGGAAAAGCCATTTTCCTGTCATATCTATAAATCTGGATAATTAAATAGGTAAATTGTGCCACAACAGGACTCATAAGGAGTTTACAGAGGCAGCAGGAAAGCTAATCATATAATTAGAAAGAAAAATAAGGTTTCTTTAGTTGTATAGCTTCATGTAGAGGGGCCGTTGAGAGCTCATACATTTTCCATTACAAGAGACGTGTGTTTGAATGCTTATGTGGCGCTGCTGAATGTTAAAAAGAGTGTATCACAGGAAATTGCTGGAGTTCCTGAAAACTTCAAATGAATGTCAAAGAGTTTACATTTGTTGTGTTTCAATACTGTTTAAGTATAATAAAACAAAGTTTGCATTTTAACTAGTTACAATAAACCACCTCCTCTACCAGCTAGCAAACTTTCTCACGACAAAAGAAAAAAAAAAAAAACTTTATTAGCAGCATTTGAATTTTGAGAAGTAGTTCTTTTGCTTTACTGTGCATGGTGTCAAACAGACCTGAAAATAGAAGTCTGTGCCAGCAAAATTAAAAACTTAGTCACTAAAGAAATCAGGGAAGGAAGTTGTTTTTTAAAGTCAGACAGTTGTTCCATAGTACAACAGACAGGACTTCACAAATGCAAAGGCCTGAGGCTAGATTGGGGCATTTAAACTGATTAACAACTTGGTGACCACCACACCCATTTGACCCCGGCAAATAAAAGAGATAAGAGTTGGAGGGCACACTTCCTTTATGTTGCAGTACTATAACATGAGTCACATATAACATGTTGTGTAGCACAAAAACGTTACTAAAGGCTAAGACTTACAATATTCTACATTTTCAAATAGCGAACAAGTCCTATTTAAAGATCGTACCTAATTATTAACTGATATGACGTTTAGTTTATTGTGATAATTGGTCTGAGCCGCAGACACCCATTGTTTTCTCAAAATAAAAGTCCTCACATACAATAGAGTTCTTCCCTTCTGTTGTCGTGTATTTTCCCAAAAAACAAGAGTATCTCTCTGACGTACATGTGTACAGTAACCAAGATCTTTATCAGGAGCACTTGCTTTGCTGCAATCCAGCAGATCCGTTGTGAGGTTTTTCTGTTTTGTTTTGTTTTTTTGCACCAGCGATGAGACGGTCTTTGTAGTGGATTTGTTGACAGCAGGAGTAATATAAAATTATTTTACACAATGACTTAGTGTCTGCAGAAGGCATACTCTTTTTTTTTCTATTTCTTTTTTTTACGATCATCAATCAAAATTCTGATTGACTTCAAGGAAAATACGTATTAATTCAAAATCATCAACCATAAAACTACTTAAGACTTAATACTTTAAGGATGGAGCAACAGCATTGTTCATTTTTAGTGAGGAAACTCTTTACTCATGAAAAATGAACTACTTAATCCTATGGTGCATTTCCACTAAAACCAGCTTGACCTAGCTTTATTTTGGGAAGTGATACCACGGAACGAGTCTTATTCACAAGAACCTGGCCAAAATCTCTTTTACCCCTCCAAAGTGTTTCTTCTCGCCGCCTACAACTTTCTCAGGCTTTTTTTTTTTTTACTCCTAAATTTAGTATTACAAAAACTTCAATGTCTTTCAATTGATTTGAGTCGAGTCAAGTCGAGCCAAGTAGATACTGGTGGAAAAGCAGCTTCAGACACTCAGGCATGGAGAACTTGCCAAATACGATTACACTGTGGTCAAGTTGTTTCTAACTTTATTGCTTGTGTTGAAACAACTTTATTATGATTTTCTCTCAAAAAGGTGTGAAAGTAGAGGGTAGGTTTCTAAATCTTATAATTCCTTTTCAGGAAGATCCTTATTTAAGTTCTCCATGCCTCCCAGACATCCTGTCAAATTAACCATTAAATATTAACCAGTCTTTTTCTCCATCTCCAGAAATTGAAAGACGTTTTATCAGCTGTCTGTTCCAATGACTGGATCCTGGCTCTTCATCAGATCGTGCTCATCCTCCTCATCGTGGGAAAGTGGCTCCTCCCCCTTGGAATTGGAGTCACAAGAGACAAACTGTCTCAACTCCTTCTAATTTTTGTTGGTACAGCAGCAGACATCCTGGAATTCACCAGTGAAACCCTGAGCGATGTCACGTGGGTACCAGTTATAGTCTGATGTGGTTGCAAATATCTTTAACAGTTTTCTATAAAATATCTTGACTTAACCATGCAAATGCATATTTTTACCCTCTTAAAATAATGACTTAAATTCTTTTTTTTTCTAAAAACCCGAAAAAATTCTTTTAGATATTTTTTCAGTTTTTTTTGTATCTTTAGAAAAACTTGAAAGAAGTTACATAGTCCATTATTTTAAGAGGGTGACAACATGTCTATTCGATATGCCTGTTCATATTATATGACTGCACTCGTATTATTATTGCCTGTTTGTATTTTGCAGAGGAGAAAGTTTTCCGCTGGTCTACATCATCTTAGCTGTGTGGACATGGAGTATGTTGCAATTTCTCGTACATCTGGCTGGTCAGTGTCTGTTTCTGTATTATTCTGAGTTTTTGTGCTTAGGAAGAAGTTACAGCAGAAAAAAAAAAAAAAACTTTATCAAAGTCCAGGTGGCCCATCTGAGGGTTAAAGTAAATAGTGAGAAGATCAGCTGGAACCAGTTGCTCTTTAATCTCCAAAGTTATCCAATTATTAACTCAAAAATGTGCTTTAACTTTCTGAGCCCCAAATAAACCATGAATACTTTATCACACAGAAATTAAACTTTAGTTCTCAAGGCAAATCTGATTATAAATCATTATTATATTTAAGAATTTTGTATCAGTAGAGATATTCTTTGAAATAGAATCTCTGAACAGAAATCTAAGATACACTGATAAAGTCTCTAGCTTTTAACTTAGCTAATAAGAGGAAACTATTGTGAGTCAAAGCCAAACTATTAAATTATTTTACGTTTTTTTGTTTTCTTTAATTATATGAAACTTCTCTTTACTGCACCCAAAAATGAATATAAACCCTATATATATAATTCCTATAGTTGAGGATAATGTTTTAGAGAAGAAACTAAATGAAATATTGGCTTGTAGAACAGACAAACCCCACAAATACTCTGAATTATTTAATCCTAATAGTTTGTTATTGGTTCCTGATAAGTGTAATGAGTATCCTTACAGTCATGGCACATTTAGGGCACTTAGCTTAAACATGTGTTTATGTCTGTTCACATGAGTGGGCCTTTTTATGAAGATCCATTTAGAAGCTGTTTCTGAGTTTGTGATGCTATCTCACAATCCCCATCAATGGGCTGAGTTTGTGCATTAGTGCTGGAGCTGAAGGCATTCAAACCTTTTTCAACATTTTAAGAATTCCTCACATTTTCTGGGAAGCTGAAGTTATTGCTTGACCTTGGTGATAAGAATTATATGATGTGGAAGTTACAGAAGAGTTACAAAATTAACCTTTAGATCAGAAAAACAGTGCCAGTGAAACAGTCTATTAACAAATTTTTTTAAAAAGAAGGAAAGGAATAAATAGCTGATGCACTTACAGTATGTCGCAGTAATGAGTTAACAATGTGGTTGGCTCCTCATGTTTTCTGCTTCCAAGAAAGTCCAGCTGTCCTGCATAAATCATTGAAAAAAAAGCTAAAAACTTTTAGAGCTTCAAAACAACAATACAAGCAACTGTTAGTAATTACTAACTATATATGCTCTATTGTATGTGTATTATTTACAAATATCATGTAGAACCTAACAGAACTACAAAAAATTACTCAGTCACACTCAGAATCAAGGCTCCACCAACTTGTGAAAATCTTTGCTTACAACTGCTTTTACTCACATTGTTTCACAGAAGTAAATTCTGTTGAAATTTGGCAAAGACCTTAGGTTGAATTTGAGGATGTCAGCTGGGGTTTAGTTAGAAAATTTTGTCTTTTTTGATTAAAGAAAATTCCTGACTGAGATAAATAATCAAGAAGTGTAAAAATCTGTTGGAGGATTCAGTAGATATTATCAAAAGGAAATTCATTGCTTCCTTTTTCATTTAGTAAAGTAAACACCGAACCCTCACAAAAAAACAAACAAAAAAAAAAAACAGGCATTTCAACGCCAGCAGAGGGATGTGGGCCCATCAGGGTTTCCTGGGTCTTTCCCAGGGTTTCCTCCCGTTGGGACGTGCCCAAAATACCTCACCAGGGAGCCTTCCAGTTGGCCTTCCAGAGAGGCTTCCAGATCCCTAAAGACCCACTTATGCTCAACGCAGAAGACGGATACACAGACAGACAGACAGTTTCGTCCATCTCCTGTGTTGGTTACGTACGTTATTTGACCGTTTACATGGAACTTAGCTGTCTGTTTCTTGATGCAGAAAACGGAGCAATATCACTGGAAATCGCAGGGGTAATGCTGAGCAGATGCATCCAGTGGAAGAAAAAACATGAGAAAAAAAAAAACAGGGAGAAAATAAAAGCAGAAGAAGAATGATGTCTAGTTTAACAATTGTAGAAACTAAGTGAGCTTTGAAAGAAAGACTATGACAGTGTTAAGGTGTGTTGAAAACAACCTTAAAGAGATGTATTACAGCCACCAGCTGGTGTCTAAAACTGATGTCAGATTGCAGTAGTGAACTCTAAACTCAGCACTAACCACTAGTGGAAGAATTGACTTAACAACCATGGCAATGTAAAAGACACATGGAAGTATGATGACTGCAAGGTATGACAACGATTGAAACAGACGTCCCCATTTGTGTTCATGGAGCATAAATGGGCCTTAAGGAAGAGCCTTAAGGCTCTGTGGAGGAAACTCATTTTGGCCAAAGCAGCAGAGACCTAATCCTGAGGCCACCAAACTGGATCACCTCCATATCTTCACTCTAGGCTAAGCCAAGGGGAGCTTTATGGGTAAAAAGCTCCTCTTGATAATCTAATTGTTTATTTAAATTTCTTTTTTATTGTGTATTTATTTATTTTGATAAATAGAATTTTCGTAATCTTGCTGGACCGGACCGGAGTGGACAGAAATAAAAAAAAGAATTGTGAACCTCTGAATAGGGATGCATCTATACCTTTAAAACTCTTTCTCTCCTAAGCACTCCTCTCACAACCCGTGCACCAACGTCGACAGGATGTTCTAACAATGAGCAGGCCAAGAGAACTGATTGGTCAGGAGGTGGTGCTTTTATATTTGTTGACCTGCTATCCAGAACATAACCTGCTTCGGAGCAGGTTAGCAATTCAGCCTAAGTTACTATGGTGACTTAACCCAATAAGAAGTGAACCAGTGTCGTATTATGAAGAACATTGGGTTAACCCCGAAATTGCCTCAATAAAATGTGCAGGTTAAGATAACACCTAACCTGCACAGAATTGCAACAGCTTCTCTCTCAGAGTGGTTTAATTTCACATTACATGGTAATTTTCTTGGTGCCAGTTGAAGTTGAACAAGATTTCTTACTAGTATGTATTGCTTGAAGACAACCATGCATCACACAAAGTCAAGCTGTGCAGCACAGCCAAATGTCGAACAGACTTCACAATGTCACAGAAGGTGCGAAATTTTGAACTCAAGGTTAACCATGCAAGAAGTTAAAATTTATTTAAAAAGAAAAATGCACAAAAAACCCCAGTATGCACCTCAAATGCAGTGAGTTCCAAAAAGACTTGTGTTAAAGTTCTGACTTCACACTTCTGAGGTACATTAAATTTATCCATTTGCCCAGTAACAGGCAGCAGTCACATGAAATGGACCACTCACAGGGCTCCACTAGTTTCAGTTTCTTGTTTTTAACTTTTCTTTGGAGAAAACCAAATCTGTGATTATACATACTGCTGCCCTATTACAAAAATAAAAAAAAATTTTCCTTTATAACTTGACAAAGGTTTTCCGTTCTTTCAAACAAAACGTCAACAACATATTATCTGTGATGATTTCTATTTAATCTCAAATTAAGTTTCACAAATATGATGTTTTTTTGACCAGGACCAGAGTAAATTCAGTGAGCAGTTGCATTCACATGACAATGAGATGCAAGCCACTTGTAGAAGCACAAACCATTAAATCTGAAATTTATTAAACTGGAACTGAATCCAAATTGAACATTGTGGTTGGTCTGTGAATGTAGGCTGGACTGGTTATTTCCCTCATCACAGAATGTAGATATTAATGCAAACTTGTCAGAAACAGAAAAAGTTATTTGAATTTGCAAATGTTTTGCCTAATGTATTCTCAACATTTTTTGTTAATAGTGGTGAATTCTGCATCAGAGAGTGAGGGTGATGTGGGCATCCAGGAAAATACCTTACTGGCTAAACACAGCACAGACATATGGAGCATCGTGGAGGCCTTGTTTATCCAGGACGGCCCTTTCCTTGTGGTCCGGCTCACCTTAATGACCCACTTTCATGTCTTCCACCAGATGCTTGCTTTCTTTGCTTTCAAGAACTTCCTAGTGGTCATACTGAATTTGTACAGGTTGGCTGTTATATGTCACGACTTCAGACCTTCCAGCCATGACCCTGAGAGTAGCAGCTCAGTTCCATAAGCCGGATAAGTCTTGAAATTCCTGGAGATGTAAATGTGCCACACTCAAAATGCTATAGTAATGGACAGGTAAAAACCTTAGTCGGAGTAGGGGAAAGAAGGAAGAAGTTGCTTTGTTTTCATCTTACATGTTACTTCCACTCACAATGTGAAATCAGCTAATTCAGTTGTGACTAAAAATATGCTGTCGACAGGTGAAAACATTAAAAACTTTTTGCAAAAAAGATAACGTTTACATTTTACTGCAAATTCATTTCAAACTTTGTCTTATTGACATTTCGAACCCTCCAGAAGTCAGTCAAAATCAGTGCTTTTCCTTTATTACAGTACATCTGTTTTGGTGCATGAACACTGTTGAAATAGTTAAAGTTGAGTATACTGTAGAGTGGCTGGTTTTCACAGATTAACTGATGTGGCAACTGGCAGAAAGACGATACCGCCAAAGAAGGAAATGGAGCGGAAGAAGGGGAGTGGGATGAAAAGAAAAGAAAATATCCTTGGATGGTCGCATGTACTGTAAAATTGTGCACATTATTCAGACTGCCATCACAATTAGAGTAGAACCAAAGCATGACCTTTCTTTGTTATTGTAGTTTTGATAAAATCCACATTGAAGATTAGATAATAATCTTGCATAAGCATTTGCTGTCTGGCTCAGAGGAATTGAGGGTGGCATGCACAGGAAGCGAGTCAAGCTTACAGATAAGACAGGGAACAAAGGCAGTGAAATGTTGACAAACTATGATGAGAAAGCAAATGTTCTGCAAATCCAAAATTATAACAACTCATCCTTCTATTTGAGAAACACACTCTCACAACATTGGATTTTTACTTATTTGTTTTTTAAAATTTTGATGATGTTCGAATCATGTCACCCTAGTAAACATTTCTTACTTTTGTGCAATATATACTCAGGTATAGAGCTTTAAATTGGTTGTGCATATGGCATAACCAATGTAGACTTGTCATTGTTTATATTATGCCAATTAATTAGTGTATTTCATGGTTAATGTGAAGAATATACAGTGCAACTTAACAAAAATGTACAAATGTAGTAAGAACAAACACTTACGTTTCCCATCTATGGACACTTGTCACCTTCCTACTTTTGACTGTAGATGAGTCACAGTCTTGTCTGTTTGAATGATTGCATCAGTATCTGTTTTACCATTTTAGGACAGAAGAAAGTTCAGTTCCAAGTAAATTTACTGCAGATGTCATGAGATGTCCAGTCATTCGCTGACTTTTAAGAAGCCACAGATTAACAAAGTTCCTTTCTCTCTGACTTGCATGTTTTTTTTTTCTGGCAAATACCAAAATGTACAATAATTTGAACCTGTTTGAATGTCTGTCAATTTAAATGGTGACATGAAGCCGCATGGCGTTTTTAATGTTTTCTTATAATGTTGGAAGACTTGTTGCATGTAAAGATGTATTAAAACAGTGAAACAAATTAAACCTCTTCATTTATACATTAAAGGAGCACTACAGGACTTTTGCATATTTTCTCTATCGACGACTAATTTGCCATCCATCTTGCATCCTACCTGTTCTGTGAGCTCTTACAGCCAGTAAAAGTCAGTGTTATCTTGACTCTTGTCTTATCTCTTGCTCTGTCCCTTTCTCTTTCTTTACCTCTCTTCCTCCAAAAATATCTTCTTGTGTTTCACTGCTGATGTGACAAAAATGGACGGTGTGTTTACGCTTGCTAGCGTGAAATGCAGTGCGTAAAGTAAAACTTGGATGCAATGTCACAGGAGAAAAAGTTTGGAAGTGGGGTTTCTCAGCGTTGGGATGAAGAAAGGTAGCAATGGCTCCAGAAATGCACATTATTTATGTCACTGTGCCGTCAAATGAGTCTGGAACATGGAATTTTAATGTTGGAAAGGTACATAGTGCGTCTTTAACATTAACTCTCTCTCATTATCCTTTAAGGTTGAGAAAATCATTGAATAGAATAGAATTTTTATTTGTCATTGCAATAAGTGTAACAAAATTGTTATTCCAAACTAAATCTGTAATATGAAACTGACAAAGAAATGTAACAGGATATACAGAAGGCCTTTGTAATGACCACTTCACCACTTATAGACATTGATTATGAGGATAACCTCATTTAAGTAGCTGCCAGAGGGCAGGGAAGAAGAAAACAACTTAAAAGTGTCTTGGTGTAACCAGCTTAGTCTTGGTCCTGGCTGGTCCAAGCAATCTTTAAATTTGTTATTCTGCGTTGTGTGTATAATAAGAGGGACGACTGGTTTGTCGTTCAGGCTGCAGTTTATTCTGAATAAAACAAAGATGCTGGTCAGACATTTGACTCTCACATACAGTTCACATGCAGCACACTATAAAAGACAGAAAGTCTTCTTGGCATAACTTACATTTTGCCAATTACCTGGGCATTAAGGAATCACTCAGAATATATCTCAGTAGTAAATAAACCATACACCCATGTTCACAAAAAGGCATATGTACAACTCATTATACAATATAGTGCAGAGTGCTGCCCCAAACAACCTACCTTGGACATATTTGTCTCATCAATGGCAATTCTGCCACAGCCAGTGGTGAGAGAAGGCGCCCAAGATCCAACATGTCTAATGCATATTATATTTAAATATCTCCAGTAACAAGTGGAATAATAGCACATTAACTCTGACATTGGGAACGTGCTGCGCCACAATTTCAGTGCTAATTTTCTATGGACTAATTAAGTTTTTTAAAAACATATTGACTCCTTTCCATTGATATAGTTCCTCATTCCTGTGTTAAAATGTTAGAACATTGCAGTTTAAATGCGCAGTAACCTCAGAAGTGCTGCATGTAACAAAATCAAAGGCCAGTTAAAAATTTTTTAGCAGGGAGGGGGAGGGTAATGGGGACCTCTCACTCCCCTGTTCCCCCTGGGGAGGTGGTTGCCCCGGGAGCTGGGACCCAGTTTGACTGCACTGAATGGATGGCCGGTCAGGCTACCTATCTTGGCCCACTGGGGCCTGTGCCCCAAGACCGCAGGGGGCTCTGGCTGATGCTCTCTTCTGCCACCCTCCGGGTGGGGCTGGGGTCGTCTTCGGGGTGGGGTGGCTTGGGTTCGTGAGCAAGACTACATAGATTCCATGATTAAAAGTAAACAAACAAACAAACAAACAAACAAATAAATAAATAAATAAATAAATAAATAAATAAATAAATAAATAAATAAAT
>JBAMHW010000018.1:21841432-21876300 GCA_037177495.1 Rhadinocentrus ornatus | reverse complement strand
GATAGATAGATAGATAGATAGATAGATAGATAGATAGATAGATAGATAGATAGATAGATAGATAGATAGATAAAAGTGGAAGTAAGCTTTTTCACATTATGATATTTTAGCCTTATTTGGGATTTTTGCTTTAATTACAAAATGAAGAGGATCTGCTGCTTGTATTATTTTAGAAAGAAAATATTAAATGTGCTTTAAAGTTTCATTTATACATCTATTCCTCAAGCCTTAAGCTTGAGAAAGAACTACTTCTTGTAAAACTGCTTGCATTGTGTAAAATGTTCACTGAGGACAACTTTTAAGAACTAAAACTCTTGAGGCGCATTGGGAGGAATTACAAAACGTTTTGACCCCTCATTCCATCACACAAATGAATATTTTATATGGAGGACTTGCTATCACAGATATAGCTATTTTTAAACATACTTAATGAGCTTCTTCTCCCAGTCAGTCAAAGACACATTACTTAGTGACACTCAGATAAGTTGAACAATAACTGTGGACAGAACAAACTTGTGATCTGCTCAGGTTGTTAGTCCACACCCTCAAATACCAACAAAGGAAGCATTGTTACTCCTTATTAGGCTCAGTGGAAGTCCCTCAGTTTAGATAAAAGCAAGCAGCACCTGCTAAGGTCTGCAAAACACACAGTATGTTCCCATGGATATAAAGAATGTTAAAGGAAAAGGAATTTACTTATATTTTGTAATTATTAGGAACAATCGGAAAACTGAGAGGCAGTATTGAGAAAAATCTCATTTTAAAAAGAAAACTTAATATATATTATGATAGATACTAATTACGTTTTCGTTTTTTTCTCTTTTGATGCAAATCAATACATTTAGTTGTCATGGCTTTTTTTTTTTTTTTTGCAGTGAGACCAACTTGTGATAGCCTGTTGCACAAAGCTTACATGTGTAGCACAGTTGGACGATTACTAGCTGACGCTTTGATCAAAATCAGTATTCCAAATTTTAGGACTGCTATCAGTAACAGCATGAAACGATGCACAACTGTAAGTGATTGTAAAATCAAGGTGGACACACATTCCACAACATATTCAGGATATATTTATTTAGTTGTAGAAATTGTTCATTAAAAAAAAACCCTCTTACACCTCAGACTGTTGGGTTTGACCTTTTTAATAGATGATTTTTTTTCATACAAGTAATTAAACTAAACTAATTAAATTAGTTCTTGAAATGTCTCTTACTCTCTACTTTTTTGTTCCACTACCCTTAGCCTAGTTTACTAATGCACCTATGCCTTTCAGAGATGTAATGGAATTCATGTGTTGGAAAGCAACACAGGAACATAAATAAAAAAGAAGATATGCCTGTTTGTCTTTTTAAGTTTTCTAGATAGAATTACACGGCAGAAATTACATGTTTACAGCAAAAGACTGGTATTGATATATAATGTTGTTAAAAGGTCATCAAATCTATAAAATGATGGAAAACTTCTGGAAATATGAAACTGTTACTTTAATGCAGCTGTTTCCAGACAAGTGAATGAAGTTAAACCTAAAAATCCACCATGAATTTAAATCACATGATTAGCTGTTAATTATGCTTTGGGTTGGGCTGTTGGTCAGACTGATAAGACATTCACAGACCTTGAAACCTAATGAATTATGATTGGCATTTATTTTTATTTTACACAAACTAATCATCTAATTGAGAAATAATGTCCGATATAATCAAAGTAATCATTAGCAGCTGCTCTAATTTAGATCATATTTTAATGGCTTTGTGACAGTGGCAGTGGAGAATTTGCACATCATCAGTTTGAACTAAGCTCTGATTAAACACAATGTTATGTAACCGTGTCTGTCATTAGGACTTTATTACAGATCAATGACATGAGGACTGAAAACACAAGCAGTTCCAGCATTTTCTTATTCAAAGTTTTAGATGGCATGGTTTTGTTATGCTTAAAATGAAGTGCTCTGCATTACTGTTTTGGATGGATGTCTTTTACTGTCAGCAGGCCTGAACCAGTTTAAAAAAAGACAAAGACTACTGCCAGAAGACTTCTGGCAGGATAAGATATAGTTTTGCCCTGAGAACTCTCTGGCCTAAATACTTGTTGGGCTCTTCCAGAAACTGGAGAAACAAGCACAGTTGGGGTGTGTGAATGCAGGATGTTACAAAAGTTGGAACTGGGACAAACGTTTAGGAGGGCGGGAACTGCATTCTCAGGAACTGCCACTTCATGAACAACAGGAATGAACATGTTTCCATGTCTGTCATAAGTGTATCTTGGACAAAATGTCTTTAAACTAAAAAAACTGCAGTAATCTCATTAATAACAGTTTGTCAAGGGCTGGGCAATGAAACAGTATCTGTTTTTCTTTGGAGGATGGGTGATTTACCCATTGTAAAAGAGAACTGATAAACCATGTATTGTTTGAATGCACTGGTTGAGATTTAGACGTTCCAAAACTCTTTAGAGGTCTCATATTGTGCAAAATTCACTTTTGTAAAGGTTTTCTAACAGGCATGTGTGTCCTCATAGCCTGTGTATGAGGCCCAAGAATTAGAAAATTCTTTCTCCTCTCACTTGCTTGCTCCACTTTTTAGCAAATGTGTGCTCAAATGGCTGAGCCTGAGATCTTTCCCTTATGACATCACAAAGAGAAATAACCACTGCCCACAGTAGTAGATACTGTCATTGACCTGCCCCTGGCAAGCAGAGCCTGCCCTCTAAAATCATTGAGTGAGCGCCAGCAAAAGCCAGATCCTCTCCCAGAGAGGGGCGTGGACAGGCACCACTTATAAACATTTAAAGGTTCAGACACAGAAACAGGCCGTTCTAAGTAGAGCTCACTAGAGCTACTTTTGCAATGGCTGAAATAAGAACCAAGGCTGAATTCAGGGTAAAACAATGTCGTTGGATCTCTGACACCCATATGAAATTGTTAAAGAATAAAGTATAATATGGGACATTTTAAGATAAGAATTTTGATCAACCTTTGTTGAAATATTTTTACATTAACTTTGCAGTTAAAACAACTAGCAAATAACGATTATTTATTAACCTCCAGGTTATTTCCTAATGGCAACATACAGAAAAATCAGATATTAATAAAAAATGCTCACTATGCCATAAATGACTAAACTGAAGCGTTATGGAAAAAATTTCCTTTTCATTCTACATGTGACATATAGATTATGAAGACAATCCGACACATACAAATAGGAAGTTTTTCTACTTGCTAAACCAGATGAATACTCCATTTGTGACTAATAAATGACATTTCAATGAGACTGTGTAGCATCAACATTCCAAGAGAGAAAGGTGCCATTTATTCTCTTTTAGAGTGTTGAGTCAACAAACTGGAGTTCTGTTACATCTGTTGGGGGGGGTAAGAGCTTGTACTCAGCATGCAGGATATAGAAAAGATCAGGAGCTACTGTATCTGTGTACTCCTCATGATTATTGAACGGACTGATCAGTGCAAGTTCATTTCACAAACACATGGAGCAGCACCAGAAGGAAAATATTGCCAGCTATTGTTTGGCTTAAAATAATGACTGAAACAATTATTATTTAAATTGTTGTTAATTTTCTTTATATCCATTAATAGAGTAATTATGTAGGCCTTGAGGGGGAAAAAAGTCTAGAAGTGGGTTAAACTAGTGAGAGACACACTTTCACCATGAAAATAGATGGGGAATAAAAGAAGCAATTTTTATAGGCTGAATTAAAACACTGCTGCTGTGTTTCTTTCAACAGAGCTACTGGGTTGGCTGGTGTCCAAGTTAAAAACCTTTCTCAGAAAACGCAAGGTGTCAAGTTGATCCTTGCTGCTTGAACTAAAACCTCCTTCCCAGACCTTTGATGGATATTATCCGAGACCGAAAGACTAGATCTGAAGGCTTGGAAAAATCTCCACAGTTGTAGCCCAAACACACCAGCTCGGCTGGGGCCAGGGCTTTGTGGAACAACTGTGAGGGAGCTGATGTGCGTTTGCATTTGTAAAATTCAGAGAAGCCTTTTGTGAAGCGTCAGATTCTAGTGACAGTGTTAATGTGTGGGAGAGCAGTCAGACTCTTACGTGTTGATCAGAGAGGCACAAGAGATGTATAACAGCTGGATGGCGTTATGTTAACAGTGAAGGGAACATCCTGCTTTGGTAGAAGCACAGATATTTTCACAAAGTATGGTCAAGTTTTGCAGGTGGTGAGACGAGTAAAAAATGTAAATGTGGCTTGTGGGATCAGTTGCTGTCTTTGCTCTTTTCTCATGAAGACTTGTTTGAACATGAAACTTGAACATTACAGTGTAAGTCTACAGAAGGAATCTAAATGTAATTTCCGGATTAACTATTATTGACATGCTTGTTCATAAACCCAAACATCCAGAATTATTCAAAATAAAAACTTATATATATAAAAACTTATATATTAAATTTATAAAAACTTCTAAGTATTTTTGAGCAAAAGTTAAGTGACCTGATGTAAATGTTACTGTATTTTACTTATTTTATGTTGAGGTAATGCAACTTTATTGGTCTTAATAGTTTAAAATACTTATATTGTATATAGTAAAAGGTAATTTGTATCTGTATATACTGTTTTCTTTTCTGTTCTCTTTGGAAGAGCAGCCAGCTAACCTATTAATACCTGTTCCTGTGTTTAAATATGCCTCAGATCCTAATTGGCTAAATGCTGCTAGGCAGACACTGATATATGTAATTAAAAAAAAACAGGTTGATGAAACTAACAGATTTCTTGAGAGTTGACATTTTTAAAAGTGGCAAAACTGATTTAGCACAACAATACGCACCTCATATGTAACAGTGTCTTCAGACAGAGGCTTCTTCATCCTCCCTGCAATATGGATCTTATACTTCTGCACACTATGCTACAGTTTTAATTGAATTGAATTATAGATGAGGTATCTTTTCTATTACATCTATACTTTAAAATTGCGGCATGAATGAGTTGGGTTTTAAGAGTTGTGTGGTGTGAAGAGCAGCAGTTGTTCATGCGTTTGCATGTAAATGAAGGTCATCATTAGTGTGGGCGAAGTTTGAACCGGTTGAACATGTCTACATGATGGCAAAATGCCTCTGGCTGAGGCAACTAAGACATTACCTTAACACACAAGCGCACAAATACACAAACACACACACGGCTGTAAATAATTTAGGGTGTCGGCTGATCCAGTATCAGCAGTATAGGCGTAACAGTGTGTTGACAATCCACTTCATGAGCTTGGCTTTGTTTTAAAATGTACAAAATAAAGTTATTATGTGCAGCAGTCTTTGACTGTTCAACTTTTTGTTTTCGTAATAATAACCAAAATGCTTCCATGAAGTTGAGGATGTTTTTTTAGTTTTTTTATGTTTGTTCAAATACACAATGATTGACTTTTGTAGTCTTTTCTCAAAAACAGAAACCTAGATATAACAGGCAGCGTGGGGTTTAGCCCTTATTCTTTCTAATTACAAGTCGTGCCTGAAAAGTGACAGAGAAGTCGAGTGTTGTTTAGGGTGTGGCGGTTTTGTGGCACAAGTTCATAGTATTTGTCTCTACCCTTCCATCAGTTCCACTGAGTTTTTCAAACTTCCAGTGACGACTAAAGGCCATTCAGACTTATTGTACAATTAATGTCTCACCTATTCCTAGAAACTGAATTATATCAGCAATTTACATAGCCTGCTGATTACTCAGAAATTATTGCTTTTTGAAGTTATTTAACTGAAATTTAATAAAACTTAAAAAACAAAAATGACCATGTATTGGTAATGTCAATTCATACATACCTGATGTATTAATACATTAATTTGCATCTTTTCCACAGATATCACTCTTCTTTGTTGTCATGTTTAGTTCATTTTTCAAGCATCTTTTACCAAGAAATATTTATTTGAAATAAAAAAAGTATGGCCCAGTCCACCTGCCAAAAACGTTGCACAATCCAGCAAGGAGTCTGTAAAATCCTGCGCAAAGCAAGTCCCAGAACGCCCCCTGCAACTTCTGCTGCTCTTCATTGCTTTAAAAGTAACAACTGGAGTTGATTCAGGTCATCTTCCATCTTGATTTTGAATTAAGAGAATTCACTGAAGAGAGGATGAGGAAGGGACTGAAAGAAGTCATATTCCTGCAGCTGGAAGTTGCACCATTTCTTTTACAAATCACAACTACCATTTTAGTTTTTGAATATTTGGCTGGACGAGGATTCAGTGGCCCAAAACGTTGTTCAGAGGTCCACTGGTTTGCATGCATCTAACATATTTTTTTTATTTTTGACTCCAGCTTGGGCCCAGGCAGTTGCTGCTCTGATGGTTATTGGCCTCCTCTTCCTCATCATTGCCTTCATCATCTCTGTTTTGGCGATGTGTAAAATCAACATTGATCTTCTGGCTCTTACAGGAGGACTGCTGATTATTGTTGGTAAGCTACACACACATATTCAAAGAAGAATGCTAGCAAACATCCCAAAACCTCAAACACCACAGACAGTACTGAAACCGATTTGAGATGTTTGCATCAAGCGACACAGACAGAAAGCTGTCAGTGTGATAGTCAGCTGTAGACTTTCTGTGTGGTGCGTATTTTTTGTGTCTGCCTGGAGAAACACTAAACCAGGGGTGGCCAACGTCGGTCCTCAAGAGCCACAATCCTGCAGGTTTTCTAAGTTTCCCTGCTCCAGCACACCTGACTCAAATTAAATGGATCCAACAGCCTATAAGGATCTGCACAATGACTCTGCAGGATTGTGGCTCTCAAGGACCGACGTTGGCCACCTCTGCACTAAACTATAGATCAAATTAGCTAAAATATATTACAATCATGTCTTTGGTCTTACCAGTATTGAGCATCATAGGAGCCTGCCTAAGCTGCAGATTTCCCAAACTTCTAAGCAGAATACATCTCAGTCTTTGCTGTGTACATTTTATAAGAGCTTCTCTTCACTAAAGGCAAGGCAAGTTTATTTATATAGCACATTTCCTACACAAAGGCTTTACATATAAGGAAGAACATAAAGAGTAAAATACAAAAAAATGATAAACCAATTTAAACAAAAAAGAAAAGCACAAAATAACAAAATTAAAATTAATAAAAGTAAACAGCAGTCCAGGTAAGTTAAAGAAATGGTGCAGATTTTGTGCATGAAAAAGAAAAAAAAGTGTCTATATTTGGTGAAAAAAGTTGACTTCTCAATATTAGATCTGTAACTTGCTCCAAGTAAATGGGACATATTTTACTGAGCAGAAGAAGCCAGTCTTAGTAAAGGAGTCTAAAATTGCCTCATGTAATCATTAAAAAAAAAAGGCAATTTAAAAAGAATCTAAGTGGCAACTTTAAAATTGAATGAAATCTTCATTACTTTACAGCTCCGTACATTTCCTGTGTACTATACTCCTTATTTTTCTATTAATTAGATGCATGCTGCCCCTTGTAGTTATCCTCTGCAGTTATTTGCTATCCTTTCTCTGTAGCAGCATCCTGGTTTAGTTCCAGATCAGAGCCCAGAACAGGAACTGTGCACAAAATGTCAGCAAGTCCAGATGAAGGTAGTTTAAGAAATTAAAGTCGGATTAACACACCTTGTTAGTGCTGTTCAGTTGGACTAGGATGCATTTTAAAAGTCCAGTTTTCATTGGGCTAATTCAATACTTTATTTTATAAGCAAGTAAGTAAGCAACATTTATTTCTATTGTGCTTTTTGCAGATAGTCATAAAGTACTTTACCAAAAAAAAAAAAAGAAATCCATAAAAACATAAAAGTAGAGCATTAAAATGCTAATTATAAATTTTCCGTGTGCCAGGCAAGAATAACACATGCATTTTCCAAACCTTGTTTATTTTCATTGTTTGATCTGCTAGATTTTAGTTTTTCTTTTGTTTTGTATTGCTTTTGGATGGACTTTTTCCAAATCTCACCTGAACTGGTGGTAGGTTTATGGATATTTTGAAAGTAAGTCTCTTTAATTCTCCTCCAAAGCATATTTTGTCTGTAGAGCCTGTTTGGCCTCACAGTTACTCAGCTGTCAAGCAGAGAGACAAAGGTTATTATGAATAGGACGGGGGAGAATTATAAAAGTAGATGATTAAAAATGTGGGGTTGTGTAAGTGGGAGGGTCAGAGATGACAACAACTGAGCACTGAGAATTTCAGAGAAGAGGTAAGGATGATGATGTGAACTTGTTTCACACTAAGGGTGTTGCAGAGAAGAGGTGTGGGTCTAACAGAAAGTGAGTTTTGGGTCACCTGCTTAGAGTGACTGTGTTGTAGCAACAGCTGCTTTATGCTGTTTATTTGACTTGACTCATGCCACAGAGAGCATGAGAACAGGAGGCAGAGCCCAAAGACACAATGACACACCCCATCATGAACCGCAAGTTCTATGATGTAAAATTTAAATGCATCAGAACAAGACACTTCTAATGAACTCAAACTGAGTTGAAAAATGAAATTATCAAACAAGACTCTTTGTTATTTTTGAGCGTTTAAAACAGCAAACTGGCATCACACCCTTCTCAAAAATAATTGCCAAGAAATTATGACAGTTTAAGATCGGTGCCAAAACAGATTGCTGCCGGCACATTTCCACCTCTGTCTCACAGATTGTGATACATTCGTGCGACTCTAACACTCTCTTGCAAAGGTATTTTCCACACTATGCTGTCAGTGTCTGTATCGCTTTGCTTGCCTAGTTTGCTGCATGACTGACAAAATACATTGTCTCATTTTCTTGTTGTCAACAATTTCAGACAGTAAAAGTTTCTAGCAGCTGCTTATATTATATACTAAATTATAAATAAGTTTGATGTATTTTGTTTATTGATACGGTATCCTCTTGGTTTCTTACAGTAAATCAAGATGTAATCTGTATTTATTTTCATTATCCAGGAAGTTAGATCTGGAAAATATTATGAAATTTATCTACAGGTAAGCATAAAGACTGTATAATTAAAAATACAGTATACTGCAGTGGACCTTAACTGATTTTATAATTGTATCACATATGTGGATATTTAGAGAAGACATTGGATGCCTTTTTTTCTGTTAGATTTCCTGAGGTGTTAAAGTACAGTGTGCAGCATTTTTTATTTGTTTTTTTGTTAGCAAAAATCAAGAATTGCTTTCATAAATACATATTTTACCAAAGTCTAATCACAATCCCATCCAAATGAAAGCGTTCTCGTAGCTTAGAATTAGATGTTTATAAATGCATAGGTGGCGGTGCACCCAGCTGGAGGCTGCCGTGTTGCATCGCCATCTTTGAATACAGTAGCTGAAAGGGGACACACTTGTTAGCCTTGTGCATTTTACTTGCGAGTCCCCGCTGTTTCGGTAGTAGGGGGAGGGGGTGGTGTAAACAAGCCAAGACGACCGTGGAGGATTCAGCTTGCCAGCTTACATTGAAATGGAGGACCATCTATACTCTTTGCCTGCGAGATGAAGGAAAAAATAGCCAAGAAAAAAAATAGAAATAATAACCAGGAGAAAATAAGTGTACATCAGTGGAGTTTTTACCAGATGGAGGCAGCTGATGAGGAGAGGGATTTTAAAGCTAACGCGGAGGTTGCAGCTTTCTGCTGGATAGGTGAGTTAATGCAATCTAACAGTGAAGTTTATTTTGGCGCTATGTTAAAAACAGGGCAGGGTGGTCCAGCAACTACCTTATCCTCCCGTTTAAGTCGGATCATTTACTGTTACTTTCTATATAAAATGGCAGCAATGGCTAATTTGTTAGTTCGCCTACAATAGAAAAGCTACATTGCAACAGTTTTCAGTTGTTACTCTTCACAGAAGTCATACAAGCAGGCGACCGTACGCTTCTTTCAGGATTTCTCAGGATTTTTCAGGATCCTTTTTAGGATTTATTTTTAAACTATAATTGTTGGATTTATTAACAAATCGTAAATCACACTTGGAAAACAGATTCTTTTTGGCAGCACATAAAACCTGAATGAAGCAGTGGTGAATCATTATTAAATAATTTCTTTCCAAACTTAGATAAACTACATAATTGCTAATGAGAATTTTTTATAGCACTGCAAAATAAAAATACCAATTTCTGAGGTAACATGAATGGAGCAGGATATTTATACTCATTTATACTGACATGAGGGTCTCCAAAGTGCAAAGTTGTGAAATTAGTTTTGAGGAGGAATATTCTTCAGATATAATATGTCCCTTTAGAAAAAATGTAATTAATTGTTCATGAAGAAGTGAAAGAAGTTAAATTATGTATCTTGTAGCATTGTGGAACCATATAATATTGATGTTTTGCATGAAACCGCTAATTAACCATCAGGAGACACTTGAGAGAAGGGACAACACAATCAATCAATCAATCAATAAAAAAATAAATAAATGTATATACATATATTTTTAAGGTAATAATTGTTAGGAAGCAATGCAAAATGGAAGAACCAAAGTCATTCACAACTCCAGTATCATGAAATTCCAGTTTTGATTATAGTTATGAGGTATTTGTCATTATTAGACGGATCAAAGTGATCCTAATATAAGTACAAGTCCATTTCCATGCATCCAATTAGCTTTTCTGCCCGTAGAAGTGTTCACTCACACCATGTTTGTCTGTCTCTCTCCTCAGTGATTCTCCAGATCATTGCCCTGATCATCTACCCTGTCATGTTCAATGATCTGATTTTTGAGGGCCAATATTACTACACCTGGGCCTATGGGTTTGCCTGGGGCGCCACCATTCTCTGCATTGGCTGCGCCATCCTTTTCTGCTGCCTGCCACGGTATGAAGACGAGCTGCGTGGCGATGCGAAGGTCAAATACCTCTACACCTCTCCCTGAAGACCAAACCTGCTCATCCAGCCATTTGCAGCTGTTTCCACCTTTCACTCTCAACTTGACCTGTACTCACCGTGAACATGTCCTCTCTATAAAATTCACCAAATATATATAACGGCACAGCTCTGTTAAATTTGATTCAGCGATGAAAATATACCTTTTCCTTACTATGCCAAAGTGAACAGCTTTACTATTCTTATCTCTGTTTTAGATTACACCAGCATCTTTAAAAAATTCTATTTTTTGCCACTCTAAGCATATCCCTCAGTTTATCTGAACTTTTTAATTAAAATTGTCAACGCAGTCTCACCCAAGTGCACTTATCTTTGAGGCAATTTGGTGCTTTGTCTTATACTATATTATTTGTAGATGAGCAATCAACACTCAAATATCTGCACAGGATGCAAAATGAATGTTTATCCTAGTTTTATATGGTCATGTGGGTTATGATTAATTTTTTTCTCAGTTTTTTATAGTGTCATTGAGCATATGGTAAGAAGTAGGGAAAGGCTGGGACTGGGAGGCTGAATGTAATCTATACATACAGAAATGTACATGTAGTTTATTGGATGTTTTTGCACCTTTTTTACGCATTTTCTTATCTGCTGTTTGTCTCAGACTTTTATATTCTTATTATTACTAAAAGGGTTATAACTGGGAGATTACGTGCTGCATTTGGATGATAGATAATACACTTTACGTGTAGATGTCCGCTTATTGGTTTGTATAAAACAGATGAGGAAGAGGATTTTAAATTATCTTAATTTCATGCTGGCGGTTCTCTAGAAATTAAGATAAATTTCCAAGGAGTCAGATGTCTAATCTCAGTCTTAATCAGCAATTTACTCTATCCAATTAAAATATTTTTCTTAATATTCCCTTCCAGCCAATGGAAAGATTTTTATATAGTTCAATATAAGCTGAGTTTTTTTAGTAAAAATGTCCAATTTTAGATGAAAGGGAACAATTTAAACATGTTTGTTTATTCTGTTTGTACTGTCTTGCTTCCTTAGAACTGGTATGTATAAAGAAGAGAACATTCAATCATGTTTGACTTGAGTTAAATCTTTTTTTTTTTTTTTTCTTATTCACACAAACGACCAAACCTTTGTCTTCTGAAAGCCTGTGTAAGTTGGCATTGCTGGTTTAAAGAAGACACACAGACTAAAGAGCCTAATAATCTGTTTCACTCTGCATAAAAATTGTGCCTTAGCTTCTTTAGTGTTGTGTTGTTGAATCAGTAGATGTTGCTTCCTATTGGTTAATCTGGTTTTACTGACTTAGGTTGTTTCTGTTCATGTCAAAGTCAGCTTTATGGTCTATTTTTCTTCACATGTACAAGACATACAAAGGAATCGAAATTACGTTTCCCACTGTCCCATGGTGAAGACAAGACAGAACATTTCAACACTGAAGTATGTCAAGACCTAGATTGTGATTAATGATTTGAGTCTCTGTTTTCAACACCAGCTTTTTGACTTATTAGATACTATGTGGATGCACACTGAACAAAAGGAAAATCTCATTGGACATCTCCTAGCTGGTTTTTCTGCTGCACTTATATTAGGTAGTTTGTGTATTTGTATGCAATAAAGAGGGTTTTGTTTGTGTGTTTTAAACCAGCCTCATTTGCTGAATTTTTATTTTTTTGTTTTTAACAAAATCACTGAGAGGGTTAAAAAGGTGAAAAAAACAACAACATAAAACTAGAAAAATACTTTAAAAATTGATTGTAGTGGATGAATATAGCCACAATGTGCATTATTTGATAAAGAAAAGGAAGAAATTTGGTTTCTCTTGAAAAGGCTACAGTCTAATGTTAAAACATTAGTATTAACGTACCTAAAAAATATCCAAAGTGAATCAAAAAACTTTAAGCAGTGTTGAGGTCTGTTGCTCACACAGTGTTCCTGTCACTGTGTTTATCCTCATTCCTGTTAATACCACAGACATTACATACGCACACAACTGCAGGCACATGGAGGAGCATATGACAAACAACACTGACATGCACAGATGTGAGTCATAAATTATGAAATGCACACACCCAGAGAGCCCCACCCTGAGGCAAGCCTGGGTAAGAAATACACTTTGCTCAGCATGTTCTGACAAGTCTGGTTTCTCTACGAGAGGTGGAGAGAGTGTGCAAGAACACACTGAAGAGGAAAAGGAAGGAAAATTACAAGAGGGTGACACATGGGGGAGGATGATTAAGGGTTACAGAAAAAATAAGAGACGCTGAAACAGACTGAAATAGAAAATGAAAGAAAACTGATTTAATTGTTAAGTTTACAAGAATGAGTCTTTTCATTAATAATAAATAAATTTGACATGTTTTTTTCCTCTTGGTTGTTTTACTTTTTAAATCACAGAAAACGACTGCTTTAGCTATAGGAGGAAAATTCAACAAAATCACCCTAAATTGCATAGTTGTCATGCTTATGTGGATATTTGCAAAATATTTAAAAATAAAAAAAACATTATTGTACATATACAGACAGGAAAACAGAAAAAAAAACTCTGGGCTGTATCCATTCAATTTAACAGCTTTTCAAATTAAACTTTTTGACCATTAAACATTAAAATATAGAGCAAAATGTCATGTTATTATATTTTGTCTGTTGATTATCAAAGGGACTCAAAAATATGTCTGATCCTCAAATATGAGAAACTAACTCAGAAAACATTTTATTATTTTAGAACAGAAGAATTACTAGAGTAAAAAGAATAATTAAAAAACAGTCAAATAAAGACAAATACATAAAGAATTAACCCTTTATTCATGAATTGTTAAAAACAGCCATATGCTATGCATGAAAAGTGCGTGAAAATTGTCTAGTCAATACTATTCTGATCTGAGCTACTTACTAATGCTTCATATAACAACAAAATCACACAAAGAAAGTGAAAAGAAATAGAAAAACAAAAGGAAAAGGAAAATGTAAATCTTGATATTGTACATTTAGGAAACAACAATAGTAATAATTATAATCATCATCACCATAATCATTTGGTGCTTATCAAAACATATTCTCAAAGCTCATCGTGGCATCATATTCATTGATAATGAACATTATCAAGAAGAATTGGTGAATGTTGCTTATAGTCAAAACAATTATTTGCAAATAAGTCTCAAGCAGTAAGATTTGCCTAAGAGATGAAATCTAAGAATTGTTGTAGCAGAGTGAGCCAAATTAGTAAATGTACCCAGGAATGGCTTAGACGTCTGGCCTCAGTAGCATATTTGCATGTGTGGTAATGTATTCTCTGATATTGTCCTAACTATGTTAAATAATAACACAGCAGCTCTGCTTTTACTTTACTTCTCATTTAATTAGACACATTTAAACTTATGTTCAAGAAATAAGTCATTTTTAACCAAAACAAACATCAGAATACAATGTAAAATGCATGGAGTCAAACGTTTTTTGTTCTTTAAGACCTTAATTTATTATTTCATCACATTTGTTATAATTATAAATGAAAAAGATGTAAAATATTCCAAGTCAAAAGATTTTAAATTCGAAAAAATAATAATCGTGATACAGTATTGGTCAAAGCTTTGGATGAGTGAATTACTGCTACTGTGAGCTTGAAAGTAGGGAAATAAAACTTAGAAATTTAAAATGAAAGTATGTGAAACAGATGTCTGGTCACACGATATGCACAGTGTTCTACAAATGCAATTTACCAACAACATGTTGAAAAGGCTTTCCTGGTTCCCGCTTCACTGTTGCAGCATAATCTGTGAAAGGTGAAGTATTTAGATTGGTTACTTCAAGAGGTGTTGGAATACATCTGTCAAACTTAATGAGGAAAAGCCCTGCAATGAAAATTTGATTTCAGCAAAATATCAATGTTGTGGCATCTTAACTTGTTCTAAACTTCAGTAGCGTATAAGGTATTAGATCATTTGTTATCCTAATTATCTGAAACTACAAGGTGACTTGGGACTTAAATTTGCAAAACTCAAACACCTTCTGCTCTTACTCTTTATACTCTATTAGATATATTATCGTAAATAGTTGTCAAACTCTCCTCCGCAGGACATATAGCTTTATTATAGTGTGTGTGACTGAGCAGATGCCACTAGAGGTCAGGCTTCATCAGTATTTCAGCCTCTGCTACTCTCCCAACTTTTACCTTCCAGCCCACATTAGCTCATCAGTCCAGGTCAGCATGAACGTTTGTCATTTTGAGTGGCAGCCCCAAAAAATGAGATGTGTGATAATTAATCTGAAAGTCATTGTCTGCGTCCCCACCATCACCACACACACACCTCTTACACAAAGCTGTGTCAAGTGATTTTCAATAAGGGTTGGTTTCGATCCGCCTCCGAGGTGCTTTCCACTGAAAAGAAGAGCCAGAAGAACATTGAGATCTTCACAGTTCTCCCCAGGGTTCTCCCCATTGTTCTGCCACCTCATACCGGGATGGGGCCCCAAGGCTTTTGGGGCTCTCGTGGAACGATCTGGGTTCAGAAGTCACTCTGAGGGACTGGCCACACTGTCAGAACAGGAGAGATGTATGACTTTGGAGGACTTATAAAGGTATTAGACTCAGAGGTTGATGTAAAGAGTTTAAATTACAAGCAAACTGCCATGTAAACGTTTATGATCGTTTTAAACCTTCTACTGATATGGAAACAGTACCAATATTAGGCAATATTTGATAGCAAAATGGCAGGCGTAATTTGGTTATTGCTGTTTTTAAAGAAGTTGGAGCAAAAAAAGTTAGAGTTGAATAAAGAAAAACTCAACATACATGCAGTAATTGGCATTTACACACACAAAAAAAAGGAAAAACAAGTTCACTGTAGCTGTTCTAATAAAGCACATGCAGCATGCAGCGTGTGCTGTAAACAAAGAAATGCACGAAGATTATTGCCAGCCAGGAACTAAAGTTGATGTCATCTTTTTCTAATCCTTCTTCATTTTTTTATTTATTTTTTTTTTCTGTTAGAAGCGAAGGTTACCATCAGTCAAAGTCTCGGTGAGTCAGATGCTTCCTTTCATATTTATACAAAACCCCCTAAATTGAGGCAATACAGGCAGAGCATCTTATAAGTTTTTCTTACATTTGTATAATTTTGCGCCATTTTAAACCCAAGACAAAAACACAATATCAAGTCATTTAAGTTTTTACAGTTTACTTAACATGGGAATTTTTATGTCTGACTTATGAAGGTGTTGTGCAATTAAACATGGCTTGACACTGGACGTGATGTACTGTCAGATGGCAGTAGAGTCAGAGTACAGATACATGATGATTGTGTTTGTAAAAAAATACAGTGTTTATACTTTAATTAGAGCAAATATTGTTTTGTTATTTAAAAATATTTAGCAATCAATTCTGAATGTTAGGAAGAGTGTGTTTGCAAATTATGGGAGTACACCTAAACATTAAAGTAGTGCCGCTTTGATTTGCACACCCAGTTTCCCCTTTATTAATCTATATATCAAACTACTGGTATGTAAACATATCAGCATCACTTTACTTCTTTTTAGCTGTGCTGTTTTTTTGTGTGTGTTTAGTGTTGTCACCATAGTTTTGACGACTGTGGTATGAAATAGAAATAATAAGCAGATCTGTGTAGGAACAATATTCCAACAATCTGAAGTTGGATTACTGGAAGGGAATTTGCATTTTTACCTTTGGAAGCAATTTTAAAGGACTTCTGTAAGGGTGTCTTCATGATTTAAATTTTTTTTTAACCTTTGAGAAGGATAATTGCTTAAACGAACAACAGTTGAATCTTTTTACCTTCATAAACTGACATAATTCTTTCTGGAATCTACAGAAATTTACAAAACAACATCCCAGTATGAGTTTGAAATATGTGATGCTCCTCATGTAAGTTACACTTTCTTTTCTTCTACTTGGAGCGGAGATGAGGTGTTCTGGTATTCTTAAAAAATTCCTCCACACTTGGAAACACGGTAAATGTTTTCTTGAACTCCTCTCAGCATACCTGACGCCACTGTTCACATTTATGGGATGATAAACATTAACAACTGGTGATTTGGAGCAGTGGGTCATTTTAAACATTTAGGGGGGGTTTCCATATGGTGGTTATTGTGTTGCTTTGCTTTCACAAGTTCCACAAGAAGCTAGTAAGGATCATTCCAGCCAATGACTCAGCTGGCATGTGACCCGGTGAGGAACCTTTAAAAAGTTTGGAAAGTTTAGTTGTCAGTATTATAAATAATAACCCCAGGAAGTATCCACATAGGGCAAAGCTGAGCAAAGTTGAATATGTTTTATGTTGTATGACTAGCTAGCTTGAACATTCATTGTGCTGAATGTCATCTCTAGGGCAAGAGCTTAGTTTAAACTGGTGAGGCTTGTTCTTCATGAATGCATGTCAGGTGAGCCATGAAGTTTCTGTTCCCTGCATGTGTAGGTAGGAAACTGAACTGTGGTCAATGTTTGGGCAGCACAACACAGAAGTAGGAGTGATTCCAAAGGGAAGAGAAAGGAAAATGGAAAGGGAGGAGTGAATCAGCAATGTTATTGGCACAGGAAGTGAATGAGTACTAAGATTTAAAGCTCCATTTAAATATTTGAAAAGCTACACGAAGAGGTTTGCGCACTGATTTACTTCACAGGTCAGTTACCTTCATATTTTTGTATATGCATAAAATAGATGTCTAGAAAACCACATTCTTGTTCAGTCTATATTAAATGATTGTGATCTAGATTTTACATTTATATTTACATATATATAAATATTTTTTATATATTCATTATCTGTACCGCTTATTCCTATTAGGGGTCGCGGGGTAAGCTTGAGCCTATCCCAGCAGCGTTTCAAGTGAAAGGCAGGGTACACCCTGGACAGGTCACCAGTCCATCGCAGTCCATTTTTTATATATCTAAATATTAATTAGCAAGTATTGCAATTTAACAGTTGAACTTATTTATCCCTTTAAAATTTGCACTAAGACAACATCAAGTAAACATGTTTCTTTGCCTTTTTTCTTTACCTTTGGACAATAATAATAAGAATCCATGTTTTTTTCAGCAAATGGCTGAGATGACAGTAAATAACATAGTAACAGTAGTGAAATGGTCAAAATGTGAAACAGAAGTGGGAAAGCAAAGACTTGCTTTAGGTTTCACATATCCAAAGCATATAGTACTGCAGTACCTAAAGCAGGTGGTAAAGATGACTCAGGCAGGTTTACTTCTGGAAAATGTTCACTGAAAAATCACTGAAAAATTTGCTGTCCAAGATTTATCCAACATTCAGAAAATCAAATAAACTCACTGGCTTTAACAAATCAAACATTTTTACAGTTTTATGTTTTTATGGACATCCTAGTAAAATATGTGGTCAGAGCACTGATGAAAGATTTATGTAGAAATAATCCTAACCCTGACTGATAAATGTTCTGTGGGCAATCACTCCGTGCCCTGCACTTGGAAAAAATGTCTCACCATCAGCTGGTTTTGTTGTAGGAAAATTAACACAAAAGATAGTGACTATGGATACAACAGCTAAAGAACTAGAGAACTTTATTGCAAGAGGCTTTAATAAAAATTTAAATAAAAGCAAACCAAGGCAGGTTGAGCATTGTAACACAGGCACAAGAAAAGCTTCCAACACATAAAGATATCATAACCCACTACTTTATAATAAATTTAAGGAGACACTAAAAGTAGACTAATCAACCTCCAAAGCTAAGACATATTTTGTTAAAATCAGACCTTGTACATTTCCAGAATTTTATCTTAGGTCTCCCACTTACTGATATAATTCATGCATTTGGTGCAATTTATCCTTTCAAAATCAGAGGGGATTTTGTGGACAGTTGGCCAAACTTTGTCAAAATAGACATTTTGGAGACTTTGTCGAATCATCTGTATTAAAACCTCTACTTTGCTTGTTCTGCTTATCAGAGCTGGCCTTGGCAGAGATAATGTTCACATATTATATTATGATCAGATAGAGGCTTAGAGCTACAGCTGCATGATTCCAAAGGATTTTCATATTTATCACTAAAGTGTGTTTGTTTATTTTTGTTTTTGGCATCAGTAAGTGGGAGACATGCCATTTTTAAGCAGAGGCTGAAAAAATATGCATAGGGCTCGAAGGGTTAACTTATACATGGACCAGATATAACAGTCTAGACTATTAAACATTTTTGTTAATATTAAGGTGAGATTACATTATTATGCATGACAATGTAACTTTTAGCTTAAAACTTCTAAGACATTAACACAAGGACGTTTTGAAGTATAATAAATGTGTTAATCTGAAACTGGTTGACACTGGTTTTCTTACATATATGTGCAGACTTGTAATTTATTATTTCTTCAATGATTTACTATAGAATTTATTCCTTATCCTCTATTATGATGTGGTCTCTTTACATCCAGTCTTTGCTCTTGCAAAATAAATTTCAGACAGTTGATAATTTTGTATACATTTTGTTTATGTGCATAATTTGTACTTGTGTTTTGTTATTTTGAATTTTGTATTTTAGAATCTGTGGAAATTTAAAATTAGCAAATGTGGGATTTTAGCTAACTGTAATCCCCTGCAGCTTAGTGTAGTGAAAGACATAAATATGGGCCAATAAACTACCGTTAAACCTTTGCCCTGAAGACTGAAATGTTGTCAGTATACGATCTCAGCAGTATGGATTCATTGTCATGTTAGTTTGCTGTCAGCCATGCATCTGTTTTTGTGCACATTCATACTGTAAAAATATTTAAAATGCATTGCTACACAAACCACTATAGACTACATGAACCTGTATGTGCATGTACCTTGACACAAAAAAGCAGTATTTGACCTTTTTTTCAATTTAAATCTAACTCAAATATAACTTGCTGATGTTGCATCCAACACATGCAACACCAGCAAGTCAAATGAGAGAGCTGGAACAAAGTGCAGCAGCTTTTAGTTTAGTTGACCACAGTAACACAGTTGGGGTGCTGTGCTGCATATAGTTGCCTCACTCATTCAATGAGTAGCACTTGTTAACCACTTTAACCAACAGGTGCATGAAGAGCGTGGGTTAAGACGCATGTTGTGTTTCAGGTTATTTGCCTGCACAGACAGGCTGGATGTTGTGATATTGCTGCCAAATGTTTCTGCAAGTATAAATGGTTTGGTATGTTCAGTGCAGGCACTATATCAAATAACTTGTGAGGGGGAATTTGACCAAAAGTAAATATTTCTATGTAAGTATTTACATTCATGAACATGTGGAAACAGCTTGCATGAAAGAAAAATATTTATTTTGACGTTATATTTTGATTATGTCAGTGGAGCTGAATAAAAACTCCCTTTCTGGTCTTACTGCTCATGATTCTTAGAAAGAGAACAATATTTTTGGGTGCAGCTTTAAGTAAATGAAAAGTTATTTTACAAAAAAGAAGTTGGAAGAAAGTCATACAAATTCTGCTTTATTTTAAGCATCTTATCAGTCTGTGTGAGTCAACGCATTTGCAAAAAGTGAGATCAATTGCACTTGACTGTGCTAAAGACAAACAAATTGCATGATAAATTAACTCGTTATACGCTAAATGACTTCAGCATGATAGCAGAAACAGCTTTTTTTTAAATTATTTTTTCCCTTATGTGTCTAATCCCTCTTAGCACCAGAAAAACATTTTCCAAACAGTCCAAGTAGTATCTCGTCATCATTTTAAAAGTCATCTCATTTAAATACTCAAATAACTCATACATGCAGTCAACAAGTCAATACCGGCTTCTCATAAAGTGATGAGTTTTTCTTTCGTTTTCCTGAGTCATTTGCTGATTCTGGTCTCAGTGCAGGTTAATGATTTATTTTTGAGGCTGTCTCATGAAATCGAGTATGACGCTATCTATCTGTCTTCTCTACTGACGCTCCTTTGTGCTCAGTAGGTGGGGTATGCATTTTAGGATTGACTCAGACAGTTTGAGGCTCCCTGGCGGCAGAAAGCTGCAACTACATCAGATTGTGACAGAAAGAAAGAGAGAGAGGGAGAGCGCGAGAGAGGAAAAATGGGTGGACGGAAAGTCCCCGTGTGGAAATCCCCTTGACTTTTTCCTTTTTTTTACAAACTAGCGTTAGCCGACGTGTTTAGTCTTTTGAAATGCTTCGCGAGCTGCGAGAGCTCTGAAACAGATCTGATACTGAAGGAAAGAGAAGGTTGAATGGCGCCGAGGACCGCTGCGGTGAGGCTGAGTGAAGTGGCTGAGAGAGGACTAGCCTGAGCATCCAGGAGGCTTTGTTATTACCCCGACATATTACACAGGTAAAACACCAGTCTTCCCTCCTAGTGGACAACATTTTTCTCCAAGGGAGTGAGACTTTACTGGGTTCATCATGCTCGGGCCTTGAGTAATGTATGGTCGTGTTTCTGGGGACACGGAGGAAGCGTGAAGCCTGCTCACGACAGTGGCTTTGACAGCCATTGTTTACAAAGACGTCACCCTCAAGCGGCTAACATGGCATTTAAACAGCCAAATGTAGCATCGGCGCCGCTGAGCTGTATCAATACGCGAATGAACGCTGCATTGTTTCAAATGTAGTTGTCATTGGAATTACGTAAGCCTTTAACGTCAGCAAAGTCCACTGTCTTGTGTTTTTGTGTCTGTCTGCCTAAAGTATGCCCGCTGTGACAACACACTACACCGACGTTTGGTGTCCACATGCTCCATGACATCCATCCAGGGGTCTTTTTGTCTGGTCCTTCAAGAAGTGATTAACCCTTTAGTGTGGCCTACTCTGTTGTTGCACCTGCTGCTCTTTTTGGGTAGTGAAACCAGAAGCTCCTCATTTAGGTGTTTTGTGAACTTCAACTGATTTGTCAGCTAATAAGCAGTTTAAAGGTGATGTTGATGGAAGTTAAAAAGTCAGCAAAACTCCAGGCTTACTTGCTGACCATCAATTTCTACTTCCTTTAAGCTAGCAATGACCTGAAGCTCTCCATTTTGGTTGAAATGCTCCTTTAAAGTCTTTGTGGCTCAACTTTCTCCAGCCTTTCTAATTGTGGATCTGCGATCATTACTGGACTTCATATTGGTGACATTTCTGTGAAGCTGTTAAGATAACCATAATGAGCTTGTGCTAACACCTTGATTATTCTCTCTAGTCACTCTCGGCCTTTAAACAAAATCTTGATTCGGGTGGACGACTGTTGAGGTGTTGTCGATGGAGGGGACCTTGGTACCTTCCGAATAGCCTGGGGAACACTGGGCAGTCTTGGAAAAAACTCCAATTTATTGTTGGAAAGCTTTGAGCTCAGTGGGACACCTTGTTGGGGGATGTCTAAAAACTCATAAAGACAATAAAGAGCAAACAAGAATACAAAGCTGTCTTTGTGTTTATCATTTAATTTGGCCTAGCAGAATCTCCAGTAAAAAAGCACCAAAAATAGAAAAAACCCTCCACAGTGGAATAAGTGATCCAGTGTGATGGGTGGTTTCCCAAACAAACTGTGAATTAAGTTGTGTCTTGAGTCTCAATTAAGAAGACAGGGGAATCTCCACTGAATATTTCCCATCAGTCCCACCAGTCTATTCTTTTCTACTGCTCTCTGCTGTGAAATAACAAATCTTCTCCCCTTCTTTCTGTCCAGTGTCCAAGTCGTTCGGTCATCACCAGTTGGTGCCTCCTCCTTTCCTCCTCTTCCTCCCCTCCTTCCATTCTGCCGGCCAGCCATCCGCCATGTCGCAAGGTCAAAACTTCCTCCCAAAATTCCTGTTTGTCTCCAACCTTCTAAAAGCCGTGAAGATCCGTCAGCGAGTGCCCAACGACGTAGTGAAGCCTGCTACCAGCGGTGGCCTCATGCACCATCTCCGGGGAATGCACCGCTACACACTGGAGATGATCGCCATGAACCACTTCCCCCAGGCCTTCAGGGAGGTAGTTCAAGCCGCCATCCTGGACCGAGCCATGCAGGCCTCATTGGAGCAAGAGAAGAAGCTCAACTGGTGTCGAGAGTTGAAGAAGATGGTGCCCTTACGTACCAATGGTAAGAAACATCTGAGTGATGTGTAAGAACTGTGTTTGAGTCGTCAGCATACTTAATGTCTGTGATTTTCTTCCTTTTGGGTGAAGTTATGAAGTTTGGCTTTGAGTTAGGTTTTTGGAAACTTTTAACACTGATTTACATTTGTGCTTAAGTATTCAATAAAATGAAGTACAGCTGGAGCAGAACTTGAACAACTCAACAGACTAGTTACAGAGCTGGTGTAGAGATCTTAATTGGACCCCGCAGAGGATGTGCGTTGCTTTTGTTTCATTTTCTATGACATTGAAGGTGTATATTTCTGAGTCAGGGGTATTTGATATGTAAATTCTGAGATGCCATTACTCACTAGTAGTGTTACTGTAAATGACAACAATCGAGGTGCACTGGTTCCGCTTTCACACAGACTCATTTAGCAGCCCTGCTGGTTTTACCACGCCGAGTTTTGAGTTTAGCCGACCCGCTGCTAAGTCATGTTTTCTGTTACGTGGATGTTGTAACACGGGAACATCCCAGAGTAGGCAAACATGCAAGCAGAGGTCTGAGAGCTTCTGATTATTGATCTGTACTGGGAAATTTAATGGCGTCACACTCAGCTTTGTTGTTTACTGTTGAGGATGTTTCAGACCACAGTTATTTCCACGTTTTTTGTTTTTTTTATTATTCCACAACTTTAAGGGTTTGTCCTCTACTATCATGTGATGGTATGTATTTGGAGCATGAAAGTCAATAATTTTTTTCTTTTTAAAAGGTTATTGAGCTACTTAAGTTCCCCATGTCCTCAACTGAAGTCTGTGCTCATGTATTTGTGTCTTGTTCAGTCAGTTGTTACCAAAACGTTTGTCTGCTGTAACAAATCTCACGTGCACTGAGGGGGACAATAATAATTAAAGGGAATTATTGGCTGAACCATTCCCTATAGAAGAAGGAAAGTTTGTCTTCAACATGTGAGTTTCCAGAGAAAAGAGTTTCTTTATTTCTCATGTGAGAAATTCCTATGTCGACCTCATTTCAAAATTTACTTTAAAGTGTTACTGGATGGAGGAGGAAGTGACTGGATGTTTTGTGATAAGGGTCCATAGAAATTCTGAAGTTAGTAATAATTCAATGAGTTACCGTAACTCTCACTGGGGAGTAGTTCCTCTTCAGAAAGACCCCTAAATAATGAAACACTAATCGGACTTCCAGTGCCAGTAAGCTGCATGGAATTTCCTGGCTTGCTCAGATGATGTCAGAAAGATGAGACAGAATTTTGAGCCCGATTGTCTAACTCTAAATGACCCAGACGTGACTTTGAGCAGAGGACGATCAACACACACACATACACACAGATGACCGACTGCTGCTGAGTCACTGGAGCTCAGCAGACACACATAAAAACGAAAAACGTGAGAGTCTGTTAGAGAACATCCAGCATCATCTGGGACTTAAATTTGCTCCCATCATCCGTGTGCTCATCCGTTAGATTTGAACCTTGGGAGATTCAAGACTTAAGAAGGAGGAATAACCATCTTCAAAAGAAACCAAAGCTTGATAAAATGTTTACACCAATTAAAATATCAGGGTCATATCCGTTTCCTGTTTCCCACCCGGCAAAGTAATGTGCCATTTGAATTTAGCGAGTCTTCTGTCTTGAATGTCTAGTTAACATCGGAGGGTTTTTCCCAAAGCATCCCATGTCTGTCATGTGTCCCTGTCACGCAGAATTGGTTCAGCTATAACACACGGACTCTTAGAGCAAAGCCATGCACATACATCTGTAGTGTTGCCTTATGAGTTCAACAGATTTTTTTTACTGCTACATTGTTTTGGCATTTAATAATCCTTTCTAGTCACTCTTAATGTTTGACTCACTTAGAACAAAGACTGAAGGACTCCCCTGGATGGGCAACAAAAGGTCCTGCACTGATGTGTTTTACAGGAAGTACCTCAGTTTGTCACAGAGGAAGTGTCTATATTCAGACGGATGGGACCATCCGACCGTCTTTTATCTTTAGTTGCTAGGCACCTCAATTTAGGGTCACAAGTCTGTGTTTTATGTGATGTGGAAGCAATGCTGCATGTGGACGTTTGAGTCTGTGTATCTCTGTTCAGGGTACCTTTTCTCACTAGAGAGCTGTGAATTTTATGTTTTTGTTGAATGATGCAAGAGCCCTGAAATGCAACAACAGCTTGCTAGCCTGAAATAGAAATTGATGTTTGTTTTTTTAACTTTGTGTACAGTGGGATGTTCCTTTAGCTGAGTAAAAACAAGTATATCTCACATTAGTCATCTCGCAGCACAGAAAATGTTATTTTGAGAAACTGATAACAGCTTGGCCTCAGGCACACCTACCTCAAAGCAACACAATTTTTAGGATATTTATTGTGGAAGCTAACCAGTTTGTTTAAATGATTTTTTCTTGTACAGAGGTTGTGCTTGTACACAAACCATTCCTTTAAAATTCTGAACATTTCAGTTTTAGGTAACATTGCTATGTAGAAAAGGTCTGCATGTTTCCTTCTCCTAATAGAAGAGGTAGACAAACTTTTCACCTTACAATACCTGTATATCCTCTGTGTGTATTTACACAAGGGCACGTTATCTCAACGCCTATTAATAATACATGTTATCAGCGGTGATAGTTAAAAAATCTCACATTCCATCCTGTCAAAGTCATGCCTCCTGTGGAAAGTACAGGACCATCTGAGTAGCACTGATGAGTTGGGATCTAAGGAGATCACATACATAAACACACTAACACACACACACACACACAGAAAAAAGCAGAAGTTAGCACAGGGAAATTCCTGTCTTTAGTGTGACAACAGGGGTTTTCAGGGCTGCGCACATTGACAAATACGGGCTCTTGTGTTTCACAATGAGAAAAAGACCCTGCACTGCCAAAGGAGACTAAATAAAATTCCAGGGCTTTTAGTTGTTCAAGCACACGCTCACAGATCAGCCAATTTTTTATTTTTGGGGAACAGTTAGAAAATTTATATACAAACCTCTTTATTCATATAAATACATAAACAATTTTCTATGCAGATTTTGGTTGGAAAGTCTAAAAATGAAGCCTTGTCAGCAGCTTGTGTGTGTTTTCCACATATGACGGTCATATAATAATCCATAAAACGCATAACGTGACAACTGGCCTGACGGTCTGGAAATCCCCAGATTTAAGTTACACTTGAATCTGTGTTTGCACACAGCACTTGTCTGCAGTGTACGCTGAATCTGCACACGCTTGCACAACTTTAGAACTTTGTATCCCATGTGCACTGTCAGCTATCAACTGCTTGTCTCCTCTGTGTCTGTCTACAGGAGATGGGAACTGTTTGCTTCATGCGGCCTCCCAGTACATGCTAGGTGTTCAGGATACAGACCTGGTCCTTCGGAAAGCTCTCCACAGTGTTCTAAAAGAGACAGATACGGGAGTGTTTAAAGCTCGCTTCCAGGCAGAATTGCTGCAGTCCCAGGAATTCACCCAGACCGGACTCCGATACACCACAACGGTATGAAGACCAGGCTTATTTCCATGTTAAAAGTCTTACACTATAAAGCTGCTGGACAGCAGATGCTTCATCAACAAGATACAGGCTATCTTAAACCTTCGTTTCAGCCTTGCAAACATGGGCGTACATTCTTTTCCTCTTTTCCTTACCTTTGTAGTGGTTAAAGGAATGGTTTTACACAACTATTTGATTTTACTAGCTTTTGTGTGTCTGTGTTTGTCCTAGAACTGGGAGGAGGAGTGGGATAAGATTGTGAAGATGGCATCTCCAGTCTCTAGTAGCAATGGCCTCCAGTTTGACTCTCTGGAGGACATTCACATCTTCATCCTCTCCAACATTCTCCGTAGACCCATCATTGTCATTGCAGGTGCTAACTTTTATTAATATGTCTCTCAAAACATTGTTTTGTTGATTGTTTTTCAACTCTTTGTTGTGTTTGACTTCTTTATACCATGTCCTGTCTGTTTAAATTGGCTGTTAAGCTTTCTTAAGTACAAACAGAATAAACTTTTAACAAGCTTCTAGTTTGTGTATGCAGGATTGTTGTAGCAATTTAACTAATAAAAAATAAAGTGGCACAACATTATTGTTTTCACTGCACCTTCCTGTCTTATTAAACGTTGACTGAATGTATTTGGGAACTTCTAAAATGTGCTTTAAGAGAGTCTTTAAGATGGTTATTATCAGCGCTTTTTTGAAAATGCGTGTCTAAGGTTTTTTGTTTTGTTTTTTTCCCCCAACAGACCAGGTTGTCAGGAGTATGAAATCTGGCTCCTCAATCTCTCCTCTGAATGTGGGTGGGATTTATCTGCCTCTACACTGGCCTCCGTCAGAGTGCTACAAATACCCAATCGTGCTCGGCTATGACTCCCAACACTTTGCACCTCTCATTACCATAAAAGACAGTGGTCCAGGTAGGAGACACAGAGATCCAGGTGTTATATTACCAAAATTCACAAACAGGAAATTTTTGAAAAAGAGGCCTTCTCGTGAAGTTCTTGTTCATCTAACATCTTGATCTAAACTATTTTGGGTTTTTTTTTCCCAGAAATCCGAGCAGTACCGCTGATTAACCCAAGGCGAGTGGGCTTTGAGGAGCTGAAGGTTCACTTCCTGATGGAGAAAGAGCAGCAACAGAAAGAGAGACTTCTCAATGACTATCTGCACCTGATGGAGATCCCTGTGATTGGCTTGGGTCACGAAGCCACAATGATCATGAAAGCTGCTCGGTATGCTTTATAAGTCCTGCTCTCTGAATTGATGTTATTCCTCAGTATAGATCAGATTTGAAGGATCTTTTTTGGGGGGGGGTTGATGATCTCAGACGCTGCTAACACAACTTCCTGAAACTTCATTAGCACACTCAAGACTCTGAATTTAACTAAGAAAACAAAAATAGATAAAGTAAGGCACAAGTTATTGAACAAGTTGTTTGTCTCTGTTCTAAGACTGGATGAGGGGAACCTTCCTGAAGACATGAACCTGATGGAAGACTACTTGCAGCTTGTCAACCACGAGTACCAGCGCTGGCAGGAGGACAAGGAGCAGGCATGGGCCGCCCAGCCACAGCGCCCACCACCATTCTCCGTCTCCCAGCTCTCCCTCATTGAGATCCGATGTGCCACACCACGCTGCACCTTCTATGTCTCTGTGGACACTCAGCCTCATTGCCATGAATGCTTTGAGAAGCGACAAGCCACAACAGGTGGAGGAACGAAGATAGAAGGTGTGGTTCAGACCAAGGGAGCAGGTGTGCAAGGTGGAGTAGGGGTGGTGGGTGGATCAGAGACTGAGGTCAGCTCCAGAGGAGCCCGAAGCAGCAGCCCCCCATGCTCTTCCTCTGGAAGAGGGGTGGTGTTAGCCAGCCCCCGCTCTGCTCCACCCACCGCTCCCAGCCTCAGCCTATACAGTGAAACTCATGCCATGAAGTGCAAGACACCTGGCTGCCTCTTCACCCTCAGTGTAGAACATGATGGACTTTGTGAGCGCTGCTTTAACGCCAGGCAGAACCATGGACCTTCTACGCCAGGAACAGCTGCTACCGGACTTCCAGGCTCCAATGGGGGGCCTGTTGTCCCCCACCCGACCCAGGGCTCTGGCTGGACCCAGTGGGGGGGATGTGAAACGGAGGCAGAGCGATGCAGCATGTGCAGACAGGAAGCGTTCAGGATATTCAATGGTCTCTGTCCATCCTGCATGCAGAGACAGCAGGCTCCAGAGAGGAATGAGCCACAGCAGAACAACCCCAGGACTGAGGCCTCATCCTCTGCTTGGAGTCAGGCCAGAGACACTGAGCGGCCGTGCCTCACCCTAACCCCAGGACACACATCAGCCTGGCAGACCCCTCTGGCTCGGATTTGTAAAAGAACGGGCTGCCAGTTCTTTGGGACGCCAGAAAAATTGGGTTTCTGCACTATTTGCTATGTAGACTATCAGACCAACCACCGTAAGTACTGAAACAAAACTGCAAAACTTGTTAGTTTTATTTAGACATGGAAAATATTATTTATTTGTTATTGGAATAAATAAATGTGGTTAGCTTGTAAAAATTGCTATTCATGTTTAAGTGACACTCAATATTTCCTTGCTCAAAGTTGAATCATATGCTTATGTTGATCATTTTCTGTTCCAGACTTGACTCCTCCCCCTGCCCCTGTTCAGAGCCGGCATGGTTTGGAGACAGGTTTCCAGAATGCCACGCGGTGTCGTGGACCTGGATGCGGTGCAGTTGGCAAGACAATGCTGGAGGGCTACTGTGATAAGTGCTACGTTAAAGAGCAAAGTGCACGGCTCAACCAAGTGGCACATCGCACACCACACTCCCCTCCTCTGGTCATGGTGGGTGTCTGCCATACTTCATCCTTGCTCTGCTTTACCGCTTTTCTTTGTTTTTGCGTTGCTCACCTTCCGTTATGGTTACCTCTCAGTTGCCAATTGACTTTTCCCCTCTTCCTACTTTTAAGCGTGACCGAGCAGCCAAACCCAGATCTTCGCAACAATCCCAGACCCAGAGCCAGACTCAGTGCCGGCGGAGTGGCTGCAGCAACGTGTCTCCGGGCTGCACAGACCTCTGCCCAGAGTGCCACACACGTGGCCAGGGCAGGGAAGCAGGCAGGCGGGCGCAGGCGCCCAAGGAGAAGTCTAAGCAGCGGTGCAGGACGCAGGGCTGTGACCACTATGCCAACCAAGAGAAACAGGGCTACTGCAATGAGTGCGACCACTTCAAACAGATTTACCGCGGCTGACCGGACACTCGCCACCACATATGGCGAAGATGACAACACATCGCTCTGCTGTGGGCTCCCCATGCCAGTCAATGCACCTCTGATACTAACTAACCAACTAACTAACTAGCTAGTGACTTACTAGTAACCTTATGGCCTGAAAATCAACCCCTCCCCCATGTAGAATGTGAAGAGAGAATGTGTGTACATGGGGGGGTGATGAATGTGTGTGTGTTCGCAGTAGACATGGCCTCCTGAATACCTCTTTGTGCAATTATTATCATCTGATTTGCCGTGGGCTCCTACACGGTGAGAGGTTTGGCTAATGGCTACATGTCAGAGCAACTGACTTAACTCTTGTGTACAATATGTATTTAGAGGTACGTAGTGAATCATGCCGGACAAAATGATTGTATGTTGACATAACAAGAAGCATCTGACATTGCTTTCTAGACCACAGCCAAGGATTTATACCCCCATCTGTCCGTATTGTCCGTCTGTCTTACCCTTCTGTGTAACTGCCTGCCTGTCTGTCTAGCATTTACTCTGTAGGGTGAAGGATGCATTAGCTGGGCGAGGCCAGCAACAAATGTGGGGAAGTAGTAAGCAGAAGTGAAGCAAACTGGGCCAAAGCAAAGCAAGTGAAGCACTTAAAATGAAGTCAAATGATATTCACTGTTGTTTAGCTGAGCTCTCCAAAGTCTCATTTATGTACTCTTCACATATGGAGGCTCTTGCCATCAGTATTGTAATCTAATTTAATTTTCCTCCTTTAGTCTACAGAAATGTAAGTTTATGTTTTCAGGCGGTCATCTTTAGTGTTGTCACTTTTCTAAGTTAATGTAAATTGCTTGATATGGGAAGTAAAAACAAATTATGTGTCTAAATGATGCAAAACAGACAGGGCAGGCCCCTGCTAGTTTTGGTGCTACATGTGCTACATGTACACAAGCCTCTCCATTGTAGCCAACATGCTGGTGGTGTCAGCAGCCAGAAGGCAGAGAACACAGTAAAGACAGGACTCACCCTCTTTCTATTCCTCCTTTCCTTCCTCTAATTTCCCCTTTTTCTCCAAAACAGATCTGTTGCCTTGGACATTGTTTTCATGTTTACTTACTACTTAAGCACCTAGAAATGCATATAAGACATGCGCACGCATTCCTACACATGCACATACAAATGTAGTTTTACCAGTCCTGCCAGAAAGGGATTGGCAATGGCAAGAATGCGACAACACATCAGTCTGCATAGTTATCCACCTTACCACATGACACATTTGCACACATGTAACCACAGCTCTTTGAGATTGTATGCCCTCACCTGAGCCTGAGGTGAGGTGTAGCTAAACAAACCTGTAAAAAGAGATGCATTCCTCTTTGCTCCACCCGACTGGATGTGCCAAGGCAAAAATTTCAAAACTTCAGAGAGCAATCCCATTGCCTGCTTTGGCTAATCTTGTTTATCTGAATGTGTTTTGTGCTGTTTCTGTAGCAGCACAGTATTGGGGCTCAATAAGTTTTGCCTTCAAGTAGTAATGAAATTCTATGGACCAGAGGAGCCTGATCAGTGATTATGCATCAGTGCTCCCACCTTTAAAATGCTTTTGTGAATATGGATCCTGATCCATATTGTAGGACCTTCCAACCCGATGCCTCATCTTCAACATTCACACAGAATGCACATATGTGACAAAAAAAACTGACATTCCTGTTTTATGGGTTTTTTTGTTGTTGGTTTTGGTTTTTTTGTTTGTTTTTTTATAAATTTGTTTCTGTTTTTTGCCAAAAGTTGAAAACAAAAAAGTGCCATCAATTGCCAAACAGTTGTTGTTACCTCCTTAAAATGGCCAGCCTGGGTTTTCAAGACTTTTATAAGTGCCACAGATTGACATCTACGATTCTGTGAAATCGTGCATTAGAGCTTATCTGGACCATCATCACTGGAAAATCCCCAAATTGAAACTATCTTTACACGAATTTCAAATATAAGAAATATTTACCTACAGAGATAACCTAAAGCGTAAGACTTTTATCAGACTAACTCAAAAGTGAAAGCCACAACAGCAGCTATTCCCCTCAGACCACTGCTGAGCACATCCTCTGCTGTAGATGTCCATCTGTGGCTCCAGTCAGAAATAACAAACAGGCTCTTGGTCTGCCTTTTCATTCAACTGTATCTAAAGCTGTCAGGCCAGCCCACATGGCGACGGCCTGTGCGTAGATATGTGTGCTTTAATCACCTCTAGATGAACCTTAATCAATTAAAGGCCAATTAGTGGTCAAACTCATCAGGACCCTTTAGGTGGCACTGGCTGAGTTTGGCTGGGATGGAGATCATATAAGTTGCACATGACTTGTCTAAGCTGCTGAGGCATTTAGGAATGGTACTCTTAACTTGTGGAGGGATATTCCAGAAGTAGGAGGAGCATCGGTGCAGCAAAACATGCAAATGGTGTGGAAGTTTCTTTTGACAATAGGGTATTGTATGAAAAAAACCCAATTTTTATTTGTTAAGTATTTATTCATATCAAGATATCTGTATTGTGTGATCCAATAATTATTTATATGTTGTCCTGAAATGAATTATTTTTATTAAGAAACTGACTAATGTAGTTCTTGTCTCCAGTTCTTGTGTGTGTATGTGTGTGTGTGTGCTTGCACAGCTGTCTTTAAGAAGTTTGTGTCAGCTCTTTTTTTTAATTCAATAAGTAAAACTTCAGGAAATGCATTATATTGAATGAAACACCTGCAAAGGTAACCATACAAATGTGTGAGGCTCAACATTGCACTCTTCTTGTAGCATTGCATAAGACTATTTCTACTAAAAAACACTTGCATACTGTTGGCACAGAATCCATCTCCAGTGTGGAAAGTGTTGTGGGTACTGCAAAAACAAGCAGATAACACTACTGAGGCCTAGTTTAGATGTGGCAGTGTGCACCATTTACCCATTTGTTTAACTGGGTTAGCTCTTCCCTCCACCTTTGTTGTTGGTTTCTGTTTTGTTTTTTTTTACAAATTTCCATATAAGAATATTGAATTCATTTGGTTTTGTCTTTGGTGCTTTTTCAAGACTTTTGTTAAGCTTGTGTTTTAATTATAGTAATTTTTTATTTATTTTTTTTTAAAAAGGGAACCTCCACTCTTCAGATTTAAAAAGAAAACCCACCTCAGCTTTGTCAGTTTGGTGGGAGGGGGGAGTTTAGAGTGAGGGTTGATATGGCAGTTGCAGGTGGGGAATCGCAGACTACAGGAGGGATGAGGTGACATTTACAAAGTGTGGGACTGCGAGATTGTGCGTGGGCTTCAGATGATAGGTTCGTGTGGTTTCCTGGAAATACCCCTGCATGCAGAATCATCTGACAAGAACTCAGAGTTTTACTTGAATATGTTTCAAAAGCCTGTCGTTAACCAACAGGTGATGGAGCTGATGTAATGAATGGTGTCAAGGTGATGGATGGTTAAAATGAGTATGAAGATATTTACAATAAGACATGGACTCTGCTGCAATTTTGTAGTTTTCTTTTTATCCTTAATTTTAACAAGTAAATTCTCATTGAGGTCAAAGATGTGATTACATTTTAAATTCATTTACATTTCTTAAAGTAACAGCTAACTGTAAAAACAAGCCACTACTATTAAACCAATTAATCTTGGATGTTCATATATAATAGACCTTGTACTAATATGAGTAATGCTACCTGGTCCAACAAAGCTTTTCTTGCCAGACAGCTAATCATTCAAATTATCACTAAACTGCTAAATAATAATAATTGTGGGTCTGCCTTAATTGATAATGTACTTTTTAAGTGAAAGGAGAAGTAAGTATAAAAACTAGAGTTGAAATAATTCATCACAAGTTCACCAAAGTATCAGCTTAATATTTTATAAACTTATCATTTAATTTGTATGGAATCATTTTAATAAGCTGAGTCATTTTCTTAATGCTGCTGTTAGATTAATGTAGTGGAGCAAAAAGGTCCTTTAACACTTTAAAATGGAGGGGAATTATAAAGTAGCATAAAACTGATTGATTGATTCAGCCTTGATACAAAAATAAATAAATAAATAAATACGCACCAAAAAGTAAGTTCTCAAAAATTCAACTATGATAATTTATTATAAAATAAGATGTTCATCTTGATGTCATTTAAATTTAACTGTGCAAGTCTGCACTACACTGCAATTTAGAAAAAAAAAAACCTTTTCGTTTCCAATCTGTGTGTTTAAGCTGTCTAATTATGAATGAAAATGTCAAACCTAAATTAGACCATTGTTTTTCTTTTTTGTGAATGAATCCCCCAAACCTCTGACTCACTGCTTCTTCTTTGGAAAGTTAAATGTTGCAAAAATCAAAAGTACAGCCGCGGCTCATTCAGAAGGAAGTTATCTGTCATTGTGCAATAGGAAGCGGGTGTACCCATGGTTACCTTTGTCCTACTGCGGCAGCAAACATCAGCTGCTCCCTTTTATTGGGACAGAATTACAAAAACACACCCTAACAAATAAGTGATCTGAATCCCACCAAAACCCTTAAAGTCTGTCATTTTCTTTCTTTTAATTGTTTTTCACTTATAAACACTATTAAAACAATACATGTAAAATGTTGTTTATTTCATTTGTAAATATACTAATTTAATACCTTAATATAAATACTAAACTATGATATATGGGTACAGGGGTTCAAGTAGTTACAAAACGTATTCAATAACCCTTCAAATTTTCCTTACGTTGCTTTGATTTATGGTTTATGGTACTATATAAAGCATTTGTCTTTCATATTCTTTTCAAAATGTTAAATATACTCAGTTGAAATAGTCTGTCAGCAATTTCTGAATTTTTTAAAATGTCTGCACAACCAACTTGTTTGTTGAGTGCTTCCAATCCAAGAAGCGATCACCAAGATGTTTGTGTCAGCAATCAGTAGGTGCAGGTATACATACCAGAGAGTTTGACAATGAGTCATCTTGGATGAGACAATAGGAGAAACAACGATGATAAGAAGTGGCAGAGTGAATCAGTACAGCGGTTAAGAGGTGGGTTTAGGGTTCTTTCTCAAGATATTTTCCAACTTATGTAACTGGGTGTATTGCATTTCAATTGTTGATTGATTATCTGTATCAGCTTCCATTGCAACAGAGGGGAAATGAAGCTGAACTTTGTCAAGTTTAAAAGTAGTGGGCAAGAATGACTGACATCTAGTGACTAGCAACTGGTTAGCAACTCAGCAATTCAACGCAGAGTTTGCCCATTTTTAAAAAAATTTTTTTTTTTACCCTGTCCTGTCCAGCGTCCTAACATACAGAGCGGTGGTCTGTGTGCCATATTTTGCCAGACAGATTTGCTCTTCCAAGGGAGACATGTTCTATGAATGGCTGCCCTTG
>JBAMHW010000018.1:21822847-21837476 GCA_037177495.1 Rhadinocentrus ornatus | reverse complement strand
GTGATGCATCAGGTTAGTGGGGGGGACACAGATGGTGAGGGGATGCGTCTAGGTGAGTGGGTGATGCAGCAGGTGGCCCTACGCTATCGTACCAACCCGATCTGTCCCACTCACTACAGACAGAGCTATCGAGAGCAACTGTTTAGATAACCAACTTCTAATGAAACACACTAGTCCCCTGTGCTGATGTAGCAGCTAAAAAAGCCATCAGATACTTCAATAGTTTAACATGAAAAAAGCGCTGCTTCAAACAATTGAAAGAAGTATGATAATGATTCTGAAATGTAAGTGGAAAGCTGCCAGATGACTCAGGATAGGGCTGCTCGATTATGGCAAAAATGATAATCACGATTATTTTGATTGAAATTGAGATCTCGATTATCTAACACGATTAGAGAAAGAAAAAGAGGCGGGGGGGTTACGGGACATTTCAAGTGTTGTCTGTGGTAATACAGACTAGTTTCTTTCTACTGGTTCCAGTAGCTATTGTTTATATCAGACCAGCAGCAGCTATGTTCTGCCTGGTGTGATCTGTAATAAATGAGACTGGAGACATTTCGTTTTCACGTTGAAATCCGTTTCATATTCGGCTCTATGGTGCGGCTTGACCACAGGTCCGAAGCGGTGGCGAAACATTGGACTGTACCCACGTCCTTCACAACACCCTCATGACACTCATCATACAGGGCAGAGAAACACGCGATTAAAAATAGTGATGAGAAGGCAGTAATACCGTTTGTCCAAAGTGTTGACGAGTTTCTCTAATCCCGGGTTGTTCACTGTTAGCTGAGCGCTGGTCTTTGGCAAGAAAAACAAGTTATGTTTGTTTATAACGTTTGTTATCTCTCTGTGTCTCTGGAAGCTGGTGGATTATTTAGTCGCGACTCACAAAAATTGAACATTTTTCTATTTCCTTGTGTCGCAACGTATGCCCCCGTGTGCACGTCTACATGAACGAGCGCAACATTTCACATGCACAAATGTCGCCTGTCGCTTGGGTGGAGGAGGTCGGCGATTTCCGCCTCATCACACAAGTTCCATAGAAAATTAATGGAGAAGGATCGACGTCGCCTCCCGTGTGTCCAGCCCATAACTTGAGAGGTGTTTGCATCTGGAGCTGAATTAAACTAAAGCGGCTGGGACTGTGGGAGGAGTCTGCAACAGAGCGCAGCGCTGCAATGCCAGTGGCGCCGGATTGGCAACTAAAAACAGCACAAGAGTAAACTGAAGGAGCAAATACTCGGTCCATTTAATTTTTTAATCGTTGAAAACCAAAATGGTAATTGTGATTAAAATTCGACCAATCTCACAGCCCTAACTCAGGAAAAGACATCCTTTATGAGGAGGCAAACGTCCTAGCATGCAAGACTTGACCCTTAAGAAATCTTGGCAATGACAAAGAGGGTGTGATTTAAAGTGGAAAGGACAAAATGAGGATACTTGACACTGTTCCTTTTTAAATGAAAGAAGTCAGTTGAACTGGCAGAAGCATGTGATCAACGGAGATATTCATGATGACCTAGATGGATGGCATCAAAGAGTCTCTTTCACCTTTGACATATTTTTCGCAAAAAGCGTAAGTTTAAGAGACCGATTATATTACCAGTATTCACTTTTACCTTGGCCATTTCGATAATACTTATGTTTTGATGCTTTTTCTTGTAGATATGTGTGATTTAATGAGACAAGGAAGTACAAACATACCATAAATACAGTATAAAATGGTGTAAAAAAAAAAAGTAAGACATGTAAACAGACAGCACTATAAGGAGAGATTTATACATTTCTGCCTTATGTGACCCTGAAATCAGATCCTCTGAGGCAGTGGAGGAGATAGACTTGCGACACTCTTATGCAAAGTTTCCAGAGCTCTATTAAACATGGCATGCTGCTGCTCTCCCTGTACCTCTACCCCGTTCTCATTTTTTCTCTCCCATCAGTTGTAAGTCATGATAGCAAGGTCTGGAAAGGCGGTGAACAGAACTGTGTGTGTGTGCGAGGGCGGAGAAGTGTAAATGAGGAAGGTGAGGTAGCAGATGCCGCGTCCCGCCAGAGGCTCGCTTTGAGCAGCGAGTGAAATCTGGGCGCGACAAAACTGCTGCAAACCAACACGGCGGGAGGCACTTGTCCAATCACGGACCGGAATAAAAGGGCCGGGGCGCCACGCAGTCTGCAGTCGCTCAGGAGAGGTGGGGGCCATAATGAACCTTCAAGCGCTGCCAGTGAGAGTTCACACACTTGAGCACAGCATTGCTCTTTCTACCTGGCATTAACTATGTCTAACCACTGTCAGCACACACATGCCCTGTGTGTTTGCACACACACTCGAAGTTCCCTTGCTTGCTGATGTGTGTGGAATTTTTTTGCAAGTGTGCAGTAAGATGAGTTTGTGTACACGGCTTTGTGGGAATGCGATGTGTTGATACCTTTGGGCTACACCTGTGTCTGTGAAGTTTGATGTGTGTGTCTCTGTGTGACAGCAGCGGGCCATTGCCAGGTATGAGGCTTGCTGTGTATTTCTGTGTGTGTTTGTGTGTGCTTCTCTGGTCGGCGGCCATGTTGTTGGGTAGCAGATGGCACCATGGTTGGCAGGGGAGGGGCTGCTTAGCACAACTAATCAGACAGTTACGGATAGGGCAGCTGGGAGGGCCGTCGGCCAGCCGTGTGTGTGTGTGCATGCATGTGTACCCCATAGTGTCATGATGTTGACAGTGGTGGGGTCCATTGGCCCAGTGACTAGACCTTGCCGCGTTCTCTCCTCGCAGTCGGAGTGCCCTCTCTTCCACCTCACCTCTTTCTTTCTTTAAGTCTGTTGAATCCTTTTTTGTCTTTTTATATCTTTCTCTCCTTTTCTTTAATTCTGAGCGGCCTCGTGTGGCTCTTGACAGTCTGTTCTCTGCTGCATCTTTCTGTTAGCTTAAACTGTTTGTTCAGGCTACTAGTACTCAGTTATATGCTGTAAAAATCATTAGACACTATAAACTTTTTCAAAAAGTGGCCTCCTGAGCAGGAACATCTTTCCAGTCCTCTTTAGATACCTTCTGATGCTTTAGATAACAGTGATTATATAATTATATGATTTATATAACTGTGGCAGGTCTGGTTGTCAGTGCAACATTTTAACTGTATAGGCTTAAACAGTCTGCAGCTTTTCTGTTTGATACTTTTCACATTTTAATGCTTTTTTTTTTTTATCCAATAGTTGATAATCTTTGGAAAAAGATGTAATTTCAAGATTTTTATTTAATCAGGTGTGCAGGCAGGCCCTATATTTTTTTTTCTGTTTACATGTTCCTGTACAGCAACTCGGTCAGTTGAACAGTTCCCATGCCACAGCTTGGGAAAAAGTGAGTTTGGGGTTTCTGGGAATGCCAAAGAGACGCTGATTAGTTGCACAGCCCTACTCAGTGGAGAGATTTTCTTCTTCATTGTCAGTTCTTCCACAACGTACTTCGTTCACTTTACTTGTCACCCCTGGAAACCGTTCACTATATGTTATGGGTAAGTCTATCAAGTTTTCATGCTGTAAATTCAGCATAAGATGCTCTCATTGTCGCAAGTATGAGGATTATTAAGCAGAGTTGTAATCTGCCCATCCTGCGGGGCTGGAAACAGATAGAATAGACAGATCGCTGACTGTGAGACCTCAGGCAAGATGGAGGAAAATCTGTCGACTACAACTGTTGTCACCACAGCCAAGTGTGCCCTGGGACACTGGCCTACATACACACACTACTGCTGGAGGACAGAACGAAAGGGAGAGCACCAGCTCTCTGCCGTCCATCCGCCACTCACTCTTCACCTGACTCTACGTCTCTTGTCTTCCCTTTTATATACTACACATATAATCTTAAAAGGATGGTGTGTAAATGCTCAGGGTGTGCATGTAAGAGCATCACAAGGGTTAGCTTGGGTTGGTGTGTTGACCAGTAACTTTCTGCATTGTAGAGGACTGTTTGACATGTGATTATGTTGTGTAGTCTGTATCCATGGATTTTTAAACACATAATTATTTGTCTAGAGATGTGTGTCATCTGGTCAACTTCGTGCCTTCACACACCCCTGCTGAGTGGGTGGCAGCATCAATGGCTTTACACAGTGCCCACTGCCCAGTAGGCACAGCTTTCATCCAACATGACAGAGCCTCCTCCTCATTTCCCCTCATTCCTCTTTTAACGCTGTCACTCTTTTACCTGATTGATCCCTCCTTTTAGCTTTTCATCATTGTCATTTTTATTCTTCATATAGCTGCTCTTTGGCTTTTAGTCCAAGACTTCTCTTTGTAGGCACAGCAATTCCAGACCTTATTGGTAGTAGGCTAGTTTCCCCAGTCTAATTGTAGTGGGAGATTATCACAAAGACAAGCAAGAGAAGAAGATGGGGAAAAATGGTGCAAGGTAGTAGTTAAGTGGGGACTCTTCCACCGACAGGCTGAGACATGACCATCAGTTTCTGCAGCAGTTTTTTTAAAATAAAATGACATCTGCTTTAAGTGCTACACTCAAACAATATTTGTAGTTTTGTGGCTGCTGAAAAATGTTTACTTAACTTTACATCAGGCAATTATGGTCATAAAAAAGTCTAGAATTAATCCACAAGGAGGCATTGTAAAGTGTGATCTGAACCAAATGCATTGTTTTGCAAAAAAGAAATTAAACCCTTGATGTAATTTAAAATAGTGCAAAGCGACTTATTCATGTTGATAGTAATAAATATGACAAATATTTGATATGGCAAAAATGTGCGAACACATTATATTAATGGTGACAACCTGATTGAAATGATTCATTTGAATTTTACCATCTTCGCTGAAATAAACTTGACCTCCAGCACTGCTGCATATGTTACCCACAACTATTCCTATAGGGTGCAAATTTGACACTGACATTTGTCCTGGGTTTCTGAATTGGGTGGGTAAGAGAGCATTTTGTACGTATGCTGTGTGTTTATTTTTAAAAAAAATCACAGATGCCTGCTCTGCCGGTCCGCTCTACTTGTGTTATAACTATCAGTCATCTGTGCCAATTAAGATTTTTAAACTTGTCTGGCTCTGTTATGCGAGTAGATGGATGATGACAGAGGCCAATCAGCAGCTAATTACTTCAATCTAGAGGAACATAAGCTCCAACAGCAAATGTTGGTTTCTGAAAGGGTCATGTCTATTTGTAGCTGTCGGTGTGTAAATGCCTACACTTATTTATGTGCATGGGAGTGTACAGATTTGAAATGATTGTCCATACATGTGTGTGTGTTGGTGAAGAAGGACATATTACGCTCTACTTTAAACAGTTTCAGTTTTCTGCTGTTTTGGGCACAATTGGCTAACCACTGACCTTGGTGGCAGCGGGGGGGCTTTAGTGCTCCTTGAAGAAGAAAAGAGGCTTGGGCCGCCCGCTGTAAACAAAGTTGACTTGCCAACAGATGGATTGAATGACAGAGAGGCTAACTGAGCCAGGAGCGGGCCTGGCAGCATCGCACTGAGCAAAGAGGGAGGGAGACGGAGAGAAAGAGAGAGATAAGAGAGGGGGAGAGAGGTGGCCAACAGGAGAGGAGGTGTGAACAGGTGCAGGGCCGCTGAAGGAAGAACCAGCAGATGGAGAGAGACACAGCCAGTTTAGTTACAGGAAAAAAAAGGGTGGGAGGGAAGGGAGGAGGGAAGAGATAGAAACAGCAGAAAAATAGATGGGTGCAGAGATGAGGATGCGCTGGACAGAAAGATGGACAGAGGTACAAATATGGACTGGGCACAGAGTAAACAAGCGGTCGGGCTGCATCGGGCTCCCTCTGAGTTTGATGTGTTGGCTTCATAAAGTGGAGCAGCGAGATGAAGGAAAGGTGTCAGAAGAAAAACGAGAGCAGAGAGATTGACTTGCATCACCCCGAGGTTTAAAAAAAATGTGCTAAAACACATTGAGGTACGCACAACAGAACATTGTGCTACACTGTGCGGTCTGCTGCACGAATTAATTCAGATGTTTATTGTGCGCAGAATCACATAAGCTGCAGAGAAAATGTTCAATATGTCACTTTATTTTCACTGCCGTACGCTTAGCTATTGTTGGCAGATCCAGTTAGAGGCCTACAAGGCCTCAACACATAGTCACACAAACAGACACACTCAACTCTAAGCAGAAAGGATCTTCATCAGTCTGCACATCAAAATGTTGAATATTAATTTAGCTTGATTGATGCAGTCTATCATAGACAGCTGTGGATCCTCTGGAGTTCCTCCACATGAATGAATCCTCATATTTTAATAACAGGAATGATCTTATAAATAACTATTAGTTTATAACTGCAAACCTTATCACATTTATGTGACTGCTTAATAGATTTGGATTATTATCTGATTTGATTTAGAAAGGAAACAGTTATATGTCAGTCTAATTTTAAGGGTATTGATCTTGGGTATGAGATCGCAAACCTTTGATAAGTTTTGAAAAGTTTCTATAACTATGAATTAATGGCACATTGTTCTACATTTGTACAGTCTCTAGATTGTCTTCAAAAACTCTTGTTTATTTCACATGTTTAACCTGTTTATTATACAACATTTTAACTTTATACAGTAACAATGTAATAGGGTTTAGCTTCATATTAAAAATTTGCATTGATAATTATTACAAAATGTAATTTGATATTTGACATTTCATATTTTACAGGCAATCAAAAATAAGTCAGGTTTATGTGTAAGTGTGTTTATATATCTATTATTTTTTTTGTGTGTGTAACTGAGTGATACTGTGTTCACAGGAGAGTAAAGTCTGCTTTTACTTTGATCTGAACAGTGGTCAACATCAATCTGATGTTGGCCTCTCTCTCCGATTCCTCCAAGTCCACCGTCTGACTCCAATTTGTGCTCCATCTCTGATAAACCGCAGCATTTGGTGATTCTGGCGTGGGATGCGGGCTGCACCATAGGGTGCAGCAAACTCTGTGCTTGGTCAGACCCTGGCACCCCACATCTAATGGGCAACAGCTTGAATAGTGCCCACTTAAGCAGACAGTGTGGACTGGGCTCCCTCTCCTTCTTTCTCATTACTCCAGCCAGCTAGCCAGCCAGCCACCGCCTCTGCCACCTCCCACTTACCCAGCAGCCACTGTACCTGGCTGCAGCCCCAGAGCCATTCCAGCCTACCTTAGGCCCTCTGGCCCATGCAGCTCTCACCATACTTACCAAGCTGTCCTACAGTGCAGCGGGCCAGGCATATACAAACAGGCCCAGCTATCGGCTAACTGAACATTCTTTCTTTTGCCTGCTAGGCCCAAACAGGAGTTCCTGCCACAGGCAGCATCCCAGACCCCATTCACCAATTAACTGGAAGGCAGATTATTGCCCAAGGAGAAGTATACAGCTCCAGCCCCACATATTCAGCCCCTGACGTTTGCTCCAGGGCTTGGCTCTCCACTGACATTTCTCCTTTGCTTTCTATTTTCATGCTTTAATTTGATCATGCTCATCAGCAGCCATTTTGTGGCTGCATTGTGAAAGTAAACATGTTGCATTTGATTCAGTATACAAAATGGCGTAAGAGAAGGAGCATCACTTTGAGTTTCCATCTTCAGGACCTCCTCACTCCCACCTAACGAACGAAGGCCTTTAATCTTTTGCATAACCAACCAGATGCCAAATGTTCAGCTCTCAGGCTTTTTGCTTCTCTGTCTTTAGTTTTTGTCACCCTCCTCCTTGTCGCTACCACTCTATTGCTGACTGCTGGAACTTTCTGGCGGTCTGTCTGATGCTAATTGGTGGGTAAACAGGTCTGGTGTGAGCTCCCCCTCCATCCCGATTGCACACAAACGCACACACACAGACATACACAAATACACGGCCCCCTGGAACCTCCTGCAGGACCAAATGGCTGGCAGTGCCTGCCCGCCATCTCCCGCTGAGCCCTGGTGTGCGCTTTGGTGGCTCAGGCTGCTGTTCAAGCCCAGCGGGGGTTCATACACTCACACACTCATACGAGACACGCTCAGTACAGACACACTCAGTCTCCTTGTGTCCCCTGCACACCCGCCACCCGCTTTCACACCCCAGACAGCAGGACAGCAGGAGGACACACACACACACACGATGAACAGACAGACGCGGTCACTTTAGAGATGCAGGCCAAGCGCTGTAGGGGAGAAAAGTTTTCACTTAAACTGGAGAATTCTCTCTTCATTAGCGCCTTTGGACTTCAGGAAGAGTTCTGTTTATTTGTTCAGTTTTTTATCCTCTCTTTGTAGTTTTTCTTTTCTCTCCTTCTTAGTCTGTTTCTCTGTTGTCTCTGTGCATTTGGACTTGGTTGAGTTGTAAAGTTGGATTTAACCAGGAACAAAATGTAGTCGTTCACAGTTACCTGCAGGATTCAGGGGAATAGTGGATTAAAATGATTTGAATGCTACCAAACTTGTCAGCACTCCATTTGAACTGTGAACTAACAAAGTCTAAAACATTTCTATGTAAAATCTGTGCAAAAATAACATGTGAGAAGATGTGTATTTTTCTGCGTAGGTACAAGCAATACGACACTTTTTGGTCTTTTATTCTCAACCTGTCTGCAGTGGAGCAGTTTATGTTTGCATATCTGTATGGAAGCTGCAAACAGCTGCTGTATCACTCAGGGGTCGTCAAACTGACAGTGGCCTGACACATTTACCCTTCGACCCCCCGAGTCTTTCATGTCATTGTCCTTTCTGTCCTTTCTTTCACTCCTGTTGTACAGTGTGAGCTCTCCTCCTGCTTCCTCTGTCACCTCTGTGTTCAGCCATCAGTCTCTTTTTTCCACGTCACTGATCTCTCTCCACATGCTCAACAATTGCTCCAGAAAGCAGTTGTTGAGGATGGCTGAATACTCAACCAGTATTTTCCTCAGGTGACTAGATTTTCCTGATATCAGCCTCTGAGTACGCTGCAGGCCTATATTTGATCTTTTATACGTTTCTTGAATGTAATGCATCGACATTAATACAAAAAACTTTACTCTGTCCTGTATAACTCCGTTTAAATATCCTAGCTCAAGACCACTTCAGTGCACAAGGAACAGTTGTTTACAGCAGTGGTTCAGAATTTATTTAAATTATAAAAATTAAAAAATTTTTTTTTTATTGTAGATGTACTTTTTAAAGACCTAATTGTACTGGCTCAAGATGTCTGGAGTTGGTTTATATTCCCTGGTTTATATTGTACTACCAGAGATTAAATTTGAAATCGCCATATAACATCATGACAAAATGTTTTTACTGCTGTTGATGCTGTATGGCAGCATTAATTGCTGTTTTAATGTCTTGATTCTTGTCTCCAGACAGGACAGAGAGTGTGCAGAACGAGTTCATGCAGAGGAAATGGCTTCTGTTACTGTTTCAGCGCGGGAAAGGGAGAAAGAGCTGGCTGCAATGCTACAGCAAACAGAGGCTCAGCACCTGCAGAGAGGTCAGTGCTTCGATATGCCACATATCGGCTTTGGCTTCAGCAGTGGTCTATTTTACAGGTTGTATTTCCCTGTGATGCAACGTACTGTATCTTCTTCTTGCCTATCTGATATTTCTTATCGATTGTCAGACATATCTGGTCTTGTTTTTAAAACTTTTTTTTCCTTTATTTGCTACACTTAAACCTCACTGTGTTCACAACTGAAAGGAGCTTCGTCAAATTTTATTTTCTGTCATAGTTTAAGTGTTCCACAATAATAAATAATAATAATAATAATAAATCATAACCTCCCCACTGCCGCTGTAGATTTTAAAGAAGATAAAAAAAACAAGATAGTCAGTTACTAATGAATGCACCATTAAATTCTAAATATACATCAAGTGAATATAAATATATTTAATCATAGATGATTATAGGGCAGGTGGACTGTGTGGGCGAATCTTCGCATATGGCTGCGTTTGAAGGTTTTCAGTGAGAAGCCACAGACACAAATCTCCACATGGCTACACGGCATATTACACATCAGTTTTACTGAAGGTGCTGCAGCACTCCTGTAGAGCTGTTGTACAAATAGTAGAATTTAACGATTTTATGTCCAACTTTTAATTTAGTTCTTCTGTTTTTAATCTAAGTCTAATAATTTGATAATGAGAAGTGGATGGGATGTTGCATGTCTAAGGTTTTTGTTATAAGTTCTTTGCGGGGAATCTGAAAGACTGCCTTTTCCAAGTTACTGGGCTAAAAACCAAAATGCACCCACAGTGGTGCCGTGGTGTTAGGCTTTAAAAATAAATCCATCACATTAACACTGAGAGAAATTTATTAATGTAAAGATGTCCAAATATTAGAAGTTAGGCACCTTGCAATAAACAGTTGGTTGCTCTGATTCTCCAGTGAGACGTTCCAGTTAAGCCACAGCAGGAAAAGGAAGCACACCATGACGATACATTTAGACTGCAACATTTAAACCTCAAATGGTGGAAAATGGAGTGAAAAACTAATGGAAATATGTTGTTTCTGATAGTTAACACCTGAGGTTATCCAAAGCATATGATGAGGTGACTGTGTGTTAATTGTGGCAGCCTTCAAACTGGCCTGTCAGGGGAGTTTGACTTGGAACAGGTCAGAAAAACAACCGGATCAGGGTCAGATAGACAGCTGCTATGCTGGGAGGGTCCTAAACACTTCTTTAAGGATAATTCCTCAAAGTGCATCTTTTCTGGAACAGGATCTTGAACGTGCATCTTCCAGATGAATGATCCCCACACCAACAACACACACACACAAACGCAGCTCAGCTCAGCTGAGTTGAAGTGACCTCAAAAAGAGGAGAACAGAGAAAACGGGAGCAGAGCGGAAGCTCTAAGAAGAGAAAGGAGTAGCAGGGCAGAGCAGAGGGAAGGTGATGGGAGCAGCACAGAGAGACAGAGCTCGGAGCTCCCTGTCTGTCTGCACAGCAGAGCTGCTGCTGCTAACACATCTGTTGCACCATCTGGATCCCCCCATACCTACCACCCACCCTCTACCACTCTCCCTCCCTTCACTCTTCTATCTTTTTATTTACCTGTGGTTCCCTTAAACAACCAGGGAGCCTGCTGGTACGCAGTACAAAGATTGAGGGTATACAGGGAGGAATTGATAGAGGGGGGGTAAACAAAGAGTTTCTTTCTGGCGCGTGTCGACAGCACACATGTTGTCTAAAGAGAGCTGACATCAGAGCACAGCAGGAAACTGTGGATGGGGAGGGGATAGAGGGGTGGACGTCCTTTAGTAACTCGTATCACTTCCTCTCCCCGTGCAACCCAACAGACGAGCTGGATAATTAGCTTTCTTGCTCTCCAAAACCCGCCTCTCTGTCCATCCGTTTGTCCTTCCATCCATTCGTCCCCTTTTTTCTTCTCCGCTCCCTCCCACCTTTTTTTTTTCTTTTTTCTTTTTTCAGAAATTCTTTTTCATGTTTCTTTTTTTTGAGTAAATGTGTGCAGAGCAGCCCCTAGATGATATCAGATATTTGTTTCTGTCCATCCCTCCCTCCCTCCCTGCCACACTCCCTCCCTCCCTCATTTTTCCTCTGTTTGTTTCCAGTGCCAGTTCTGCTGTGTTTCTGTGTCCCAGGGTTCTTTTTGGCCTACGCATGGCCAGACGCATTCAAAGCCTGTTCAGCTAATTACCATTCTTCATACAACTTTTCCAGCACTGACCAAACTTTGTTGAGTGTATGTGTGTGTGCACGGTCGTGCAATTTAGTTTAACAGTTGAATGCTCTGTAGCATCCAATTTCTGCTCTCTGTGCATGCTTTGTGGCAGTCATTTAATAACAGAGGACATATAGAGTGGGATTAAATAGGAAATGAAGTTCTTCCAAAGCAAAGAACCAACCTTTACATCTATTTCAGTCATGATTTGTATAATGTCACATTTTAATTACAATTCTATGGGAAAACAGTGTATTGTCTTGAGTGAAGGGTCAAATTTTTACATACAGGTAAATTACATTTATCATACAGAACACGGATCTTCAGCCTTCTCTTTTACAAATTCCTCAACACAATATCTGCTGTACGCAACCAAAACTCTGAGGTACTTTTCAAAGACTTAAAGTCCTTGGTGTTTTTGGTAACGGTAACAGCATGCTGGAGCAGGTGGATCCTTCCCTCAATCCAAATCCATTGTTATTTTAAAAGAGCAGACATATGTTGGAGAGCTGAACGTGGACCATTTCAAAGGAACGATGAAAGCCCACTGTTGGATTGTTCAGAAAGAGGCCCCCATGTGTGGATGAGGATGTGGCAGAAAGGGTGGAAAGGAGAAAGAAACAACAATCCACCTCCTTTTACCCTTCTCACACACTCTATATTTCGATTTTGTCTTATGTGTTTGACTCCTCTGTGTTCGACTTTTTCTCTCTGTGCGTCTCTTCCCGTTGTTTACACACATTTGATTGATGTGAATGTTGACAAAGGAATATTTGGAAATGCGTTCAAAGAGACATATGCATCTTGCTTGCTTTTGTTTTCTCACAAAAGATTTGCATTCTCTCCTCTGTCCGTAAGGTAGATGCTGTTCTCGGATGTGACCGTTTGATTTCAGGTTGTGCTCCCAGAAATGGCCTCTCATTGAGGGTTTATTTTTAAGTTTGACTAAAATAAAACCTCGGGGCAGTAACGCAACACAAATTTCTTTTTTCAAGTAATTCAGATACACTCACTAGCAACTTTAAGTACACCTTGATAGATCTGGGTTGGATACTCTTTTACTTTCAGATCTGCCTTAATTCTTGGTGTCATAGATTCAACAAGCTGTTAGAAACATTTTTCAGAGATTTTGTTCCATATTGACATGACTGCATCACACACACATCCATGATGAGAATCTCCCTTTCCAATACATCTCCAAGGTGTCTGTGGAAACAACTGAAGTAACTCATTGTCATGTTCAAGAAAACAGTTTGAGATGATCTGAGCTTTGTGATATGGTGCATTATCCTGCTGGATGCAGCCATCACAAGCCGGTACACTGGTCAGCAACAATACTTCGGTAGACTGTGGTGTTTGAACGATGTTCAGGTAGTACTAAGAGGTCCAAAGTGTGCCATGAAAAATATCCCCCACACCATTACACCACCACTAGTCTGAACCATTGATACAAGGCAGGATGGATCCATGCTTATGTTGTTTACTCCAAACTCTGACCTTACTGTCTGAATGTGGCAGCTGAATGTTGCATCTTAATTCAGTTTTGGTGTGACAGTTTCCTGTTCTTAGCTGACATGAGTGATACCAGTGTAGTCTTCTGCTGCTGTATTGTTCTTTTGTTTCCTTAGTTCTAACCAGTGGTTTGCTGAGTTTCTACCATCTCCAACCTGTCAATTCTCCTCTGGCATCCGACATCAACGAAACATTTTGCACCAGAAAACTGCTGCTCACTGGATATTTTCTCCTTTTAGGGCCATTCTCCGTAAACCCAAGACGCGGTTGTGTGTGAAAATCCCAGCAGATCAGCAGTTTCTGCAACACTCTGACCAGCTGATCTGGCACCAACAACCATGCCACGTTCAAAGTCACTTAAATCTCCTTTCTTCCCCATTCTGATGCTTAGTTTAAACTTCAGCGTACATGACCATCGACCCTGTCTGCGCGGCTAAATTCATTGAGTTGCTACCATGTGATTGGTTGATTAGTGTTAGCAAGCAATTGAGCAGGTGTACCTAATGAAGTGGCTGGTGAGTGTACTTAAATTTGATGCAGATGTCAGATATTGCTGCAGCCACCTCTGGATCTGAAGTGGTGGATAACCTCAAAGTAACATCAGCTTTCCCATGTTTGTTTGTTTGTTTTTTCCAGTTGGAGAGATGGATAATCTCCTGAGTTCCCAGAATTCCCTGATCAGGAAGCTGAAGAAGGAGTGCTGTAAACTGGGCACCAAACTGGAGGAGCTGTCAGCAAATAATAGGCCAGTATTTCTTCATGAACATTCATTCCCTGAATTATGCCTTCACTTTTTTTTCCCACCCCGTCATATTTAGCTTTTTAACAGTTTTTTCTCTCCCTCTGTGCTTTATTCCCTCTGTCTGTTGGACATCAATGTCATCATTTCACAAAGCGTCATCCATCCAGGCTGTTAAGCAGAACATGTCAACATACTACAAACTGCTTTCCAGTCTGACCCGTTTTCTTGTTAACCTGATGCTACAGTAGTCACAGCAGGCCTGCACAGCTCTCCATCTGGGCTGCCTGTGTGTGCATGTATGTGTGCATCTGAGTTCTCGTGTGTGTTTATGTGCAATTGAGAGTGACCCTGGGCCCAGTGTCCTGTCAGCTGTTGGAGCTGTGCTGCACATTAGTCACATGACAGCCCCCAATCTGGCCCTGCCATACCGCACTGGCCTCACCAGCCACAGGGAACATGCACAGACACACAAACTACTATTTTATTTTTTTTTTCTTTTCCTCATGAAGCAAACTACTATACATGTTCAGCATGTACAATGTACTGATGTGGTTTTTAATGTGAAGGAGATCGCACACACATGCTGACACGTTGGTCTGAAGCCTCATGCCTTACATGTGGAGCCCAGGTCCACTGTAGTGGTTAAAGCCGCAGTGTGTAAGAATTACTCCCATCTAGTGGTTCACTAATATATTACAAGCAACCGAGTAGTGCTCTACTGGAGCCTCACCGTTTAAGAGCGTTATTACGACTACGGAAGCC
>JBAMHW010000018.1:21802292-21815247 GCA_037177495.1 Rhadinocentrus ornatus | reverse complement strand
GAACCAGGGAAGGGAAAGGGTGTTGGTTGTGTCCCTCCAAAACCCCCCCCCCCCCCCCACACACACACACACACCCCACATGAGCTAGTTTAACTTATCCATGTGGTTTGAAATGAAATACTTTCAATTTCAATTTTAGTTTAGCTACACACACGTTCATGTGTGGCTGCTGAGCGACAGAGCTGAACGCTGCTTCCAGATCTTCTGAATCTATTACCGTCTCTGAGTCTCTTTAACGTGATGTTAGCACTTTCCCTTTGGACCGTGCCTTTAGGACATATGCTCCCACCTGTAAATAAATATGCAAACACAGACAACCACAACAGAGTTTAGACACTAGCTGTGGGCTACAGCTGATGTATACCACCGAGAAGTAACTGTGTGTGTTTGTGTTGTAATTAATCTTAGTAGCAGCAGTCAATAGAGAGCGCGGTGGTTCGAGGTGCAAGAGTTTGATTATTGGGCCGTCAGGGGAAATTATTGCAAACTGCCTCCCAGCAAAAACTTACCTTATCATGTCTGCTGGAAAGCAGAAGATACACTTACTAGCAGGGCTGCTTTGGAGGCAGTTTCAGGTGTTTTGTGGTTTTTGGAGGAGTTGCGTTAGTGAAATGTGTGTGAACTGTGAGATCCAGCAGGTGGTGTCCTTTCACCAGGTCAGTGGGGAAACTCTTCCTCTCTAACCCGGACCGCTCAGCTGTCTGTGAGGTGACCACTGAAGCCTCCACCACCTCACCTGACACCACTGACTGTCAACCCTCGTTTTTCATCCGTCTGCAGATCCTCTTCTCCCAAACATCCATTTATCCATCTCACCATCAATCCCTCCAAGCTTCCTTCCCACCTCACCACTTCCCGGCAGTGGGCAGAGGTGGGCCAGCCTGCAGTGTATGTGGATTAGCGTGGGGCAGTGTCTGAGCATTAAGCTGTATTAAGCCCTAATTAATGAGTGTGCCAGTCGATAGAGGCCAGTTATTGGATTTACTGCTTTAGCTGCTGGAAGGAGCGCTACCTTAATCACATGCACACACAAACACTCACCGCTCCCTCAGGGGCCGGGTATGAAGGTGAGGCGAAGTGGATTATCGAGTGTGCGTGTGTTGTGTAAGGCCAGAGGTTGGCAGCACTCCGGCCTGTGTTTGTGGTTGTTTATGTGTGTGCCAGGGTCAAAGCTTTTACCCGCTGCATTACATAAACCTTTAGCTTGCAACCTGCAGCAGATTTAAACATCTCAGGCCGCAACCTGATTGATTTACTGGCTGCATGTTCAGCTTACCTACTGTCATATCAGTGACATTTTGGGGCATTTGCAGGCATTTTTGCACTTTTTTCTATGCTAAAGTCATCTATTTCAGCCCAAGAAACAGATGACTTTTTTTTTTTAAATCATTATTTGGGTGTACTAACCCTTTAAAGTTAGAATAAAATCAGAACATGAATACAGTTAGATTTTTTTAAAATAGTAGATACAGTATTTATCTAACTGAGCAGAAGGATAAATCCTCTACTAGCAGAAAAAGAGTAAAACTAGTCACCCAAAACAGATTTCAGAATCGGCCGTGCATCTCTACGAAGTATGTGGACTGACATTTTCTCAGTGTGACTCAAGATTAGTTGGTGATGTGGAGCTGAAGTCCTTCGGTCGACGCCATCTCAACACTTCACTCATAAAACATTTACAGTTTCAGAACAACAGGCTCTGCTTCTGACCTTTAGGCGCTCCTCTGTCTGTGTTTAGCGAGCAGCACATCAGTCGCGCCTTCGCGGTGGAGTTATTGTGTGACTGCGATGTCGTGCTGCGGTGTGGTGGGATGGTGTTAGGCAAGAGAGGCAGAGTGGGAGGAGGGAGTGAGGGGGCGGTTTGGTCAGGACAGCTTGGCAGCCCGGCTGCTGTGGCACCAGGCAGGGAGGGGAGCCATCGCCCCTTGGACTCCAGGACTGGACAGAGCCTCCAGGTCTAACATAAATCAGCAAGTGGGTCCTCAGGCAGGGTGGAGGGAAGATTATAGATGAATAAGTGGAGGATGAAAGTGAATGCTGAGACAATGAAGATGGTGAAAGGAGGGGATCCTAACGAAGAGGAAGGTTGAACCCTGCAATGGAGGGACAGGGAGCAGATTGTGTAGTAGAGTTGGGATGTTCGCCTCCCCCGTCTGTCACACAGGCAGCCCTGCCACTGCCAACGTGACCAGCAGAGTGGGGGCATCTGTCTTCCCCCCCTCCTACCTCCCAGCTACCCCTATCTGTCTCTGCCCCCAGCCACAACCCTCCTCATCTTCCTCATCCCCTTCTGAACCTGTTGAAACAGTGTCAAAATGAAAGATGCTTTCAGCTTCTACTGTTTAACCAAACAGCTTCTACAGAAGGTTATTCATGGAAGGCAGCTTCTAGAGGAGGACCAATGTTTATTATTCACACAGAAGATTAGAGAAAATACCACAGCAATGTTTCATTTCTCTATTTACCATATAACGACAGCTGCCTGGGCCGACCCAAGAGGTCTTGCTACAACAAAACCACGGCAGATCTCATGTGCTGTATCTTCTGAAATCATTTTAGTTTTTAAATTACAAATTATTTAATTAAGAAAGGGAGAAGTAATGAATTGAGATAACAGAGCAGAGCTATATAAGTAAATTTTTAAGACACAAGTAAAGCAAAAGTGGCTCATATTTGTACTTAGTCAGTCCTCAGATCAGTAATTAGAAACAATGCACAGGTTTAATCTGACTCTTGTTTTTGTTGTAATTAACGCTGCTTACACTCTACCATGTGAGAGGAAGAAATATGGATCACTGTGGATGACTGTTGAATATGTAAATGTGTATTCCAGTGCAGAGGGTTTCCCCTGTCTCATTATCAGGATGTGTGTGTGCGCGAGTGTGAATGAGTTCGCCACTGCACTCGAGGAGGGGATGACTGACTGAATGGAGGGATGAATTGGTGAAACAATGAGCTGTTGGTGGGAAATATTCTAACATTCATTCAGCGCCCCTCAAACACACACACACACACACTGTTCTCACAGCCTTAGCCCAAAACCCCAGCTGGAACACACACACACACACAGAGAAAGTCTAATCTCAGTACGCAGTGAAAGAGTTCATTGTCTACAGCAGCGGGTGTGTCAGAGGGCAAGCACTAATTGGGATGTCGTTGCAATGATAACTGCACACATTCCTACAACTTTCTCACCGTGTTGGCTGGTTTTAACAAAAACTGCAGGATGATGGTTTGATAACATATAAAGTTAAGCAACATGGTGATTTTACACAACATAAACCAGTTAACGTGGACATTTTATTGACATTTGTTTTTGTCAGTCACACAAAACTGTAACTCTGTCCCTGATCTGAGTTTATGTGGCAGTTTTTTTAAAGCTACGCGTAAATACTAACTCAAATAGTTTAACTTGCTCTTTTTAGGCATTTTATAAAGAAAACTATTACAAAAGATTTGTGATTTATCGTGTGAACAACTGTAGTTTACGATGCAGTTGAAGTGTGACCTGGCAGAAGGTTGTTAAAGACGGCACATTTTAAAAACACACTATGCAACTTTCCTACCTTAAAACTCTCCTGCTTCCACCTCTAAACCGAGCTTGGGAGGCGAAGGAGAGGTGATTACTCCTGATCTCCTTTCACTTTACCCAGTGGTAAAGCAGACACGGGACTGCTGGAACTAGAAGAGTTGTGTGGTGTTAATTGCTAAAGATTGTAGCATCACCGCTAAACAGGCCGATTCTCTTAACTAACCTCCTCTGCTCTAACGTCCCTTCTCCCTTCCCTACCTCTTCTTCCTGCAGTGTAAAGGGGCCACGCTGTTCTTTTAGTACAGCGCTGTAATCATCACCATGTCTCTGCGCATTGGCCAGATATTGTTGGCCTGCCAGATTATTCTTATTGTTAGTTCCCATGAGATTGAAATTAGTTATTTTCAGTTTTATATATTCATTGTTCAGGTTGTAGGTAGGAAACCCTTCAACTTGCACTTACCTAGAATTTTTAGGAGGGAAATGTTCTATGTTGTTTTCCCCTACAAACAAACTTTAAAAAAAAAAAAAAAAATTTAATAATCTTAATCATCCCACATTATTTTATTCCTTAAAAGCATTAGGCTTGCTTTTAGATGCTCGTGTTACACACCAATACCTGAATTTTGTGTTGAGGATGCAAGAAAGGTGAGCCGGTATCACTAACTGAGGAAACGGCTACACCAGGGATGTCCAGCTGTGGTTCTCAAGTTTTAGATGTCTCTGATCCAACACACCTGATTAAAATTAAATCCATTTCATTGAATCAGGTGTGTCTGAGCAGGTAAACGTCTAAGCAGCCGCTGGATATCCCCATCTGAGTCTTTGCGGGCATAAGTAATTTGGAATTTTAGGAACCAAACTGCCTCATCTCAGCACTTTGTCTTCTTGTTTCACATCCAGGAGATGATTTTATCGGGGAGCATTTTAGCATAAATGCTAATTGACTTGCGTCTGACAGTTTTGACATCTATCATCAAGACAGCTACTTTTCAGCTACTGCAGCACATCCTTGTGTGAACTCTGAGGGGAAAAAACCGTCATCAAATCAGTGCAAACAGGCCTGATTGTTTGATCAACACAAAGTCCGGTGATATTAAAAGCTCTTTGTGGATCCAGCTCTCTTTCAATATTTACAACATTTGGTTTTAAATTAGCCAGGAGGGCTCGTTACTCTCGCACATGTTCAGTCAACATTGTGTACGTGTGTGTTTGTTGCAGGCTGCAGCAGTTGGACCGTCACTGTCAGAACAGCTCCCAGCAGGTGTGTGAGCTGCTGGCCAAACAGAACCAGCTGATGCAGGAAAGAAACACACTCAACGAGGAGATGCAGAACCTTCGTGCAGAGGTACAAACCCACAAAAAAGAAAAGGATGTGTGAGTCAGTTAGTTAGTTTAGTTAACACATTTATAGTCGTCTCTGCAGCAGCTCATCGGTCAGTTTCAGAATTATTATTGGATGTTTGTACTTATGTCCAGCTTTCTGAAAGTTTTTCTTTTTTTGTTGTTTTTTTTTTTTTAGACACCAAAGAGAAGAATAGATCCTCTGAGCTCATAAGTCTTCCTTCTTTGGATCTGGATGTTTAAACTGTGAATATTTTTTATTTTTTTAAAAAAAAAACTTACAGGCCTCTTTTTTTCTGTTGGTTTCTTTTATTTTTTAACGTATGTCACAAATATAACATGTTTTTGGTCAAAGGTACGAGATACTGATTTTTTTATGTTTAACAACATTATTACAGAAAATCCTTCACAGGCTTTTTTGTTTTTGACAAGTTTCAGTATCTATATTTTCTTGTCTTAATAAATTTGTAAATATTTTGGGGCCTACCCCTGCAGTAACTAGTTTCTTTAAGGGGACAAAGGGGTTGTGCAATATTGATGCCCCCAGAGCGAGAATGATTTGGAAAAGCTTATGATGACAGATGAAAAAGGATTTTCTGAGAAAGCACACAATTATGTACATTCCCAAATACCAGGACATCCTCTTTTTATTTATTTATTTTTTTTAATCAAAGGGGCAAATTAAATGAGCCGACAGTTCAAATCAACCATAATCAGACTGCAGATTGACGTAGTGCTTTATTGAAGCTGTCTGTAAGAAGGAAAATAATGTGCATCCCTATCATATACATTTCATGTGTAAAAATACTAAAGGATGTACAGTGTAAAAAAAAACAGCTTCATGTTGATGGTAATTGTTTTCACATCCTCGTGGCCTCACTGGCCAGCAGCACTGCATCCTGACAGCGTGAAGGAGAGAAAAAGACTGTTTGATCAGATTTTTCTGTGAATCTTTTCGGATCTGCTGAGTTTTCCTAACACTGTTTCAGAGTCAACATGGTCTCTGCTCCACCGAGACATCACTGAGCTGGCTTCAGAGAAACATGGTCCAGAAATGTATCACTACTGTAAAACTACAGTATAATGGACATGATGGATGGAAACTCAGTTCAACTTTGTAATATTTATACGTTTGCTGTTTTATAAATAAATGCATCTCATGCTTTCTTACTGTTATAATCATGATGATAGTAGAATAGTACCGGAGAGGGGAGGGTGTCTGTTGGTGTCAGAAATCCTTCCAAACATGAGCTTTTACTTAACATTTAACAACAGGCGGAGTGTGGTGTATGATTTTTGGCTGATTATCATTAGTTCATGAAAAACAGGCGCGATCAATACAGAGCAGCTGAGGTCTGACAGGATTTTACTGAAACACTACTGGAGTCAGCACTGTTGTGTGATAGATGTACAGTACAAACAGCAGCCGCTTTTAGAGTGAACGCTGCGTCAGATCTCATACTGTCCGGTATGATGAGGACTCCAGAAAAAGCTGTGAAGAGGCTGAAACTGAAGTTCAGAACAACTGAGATGTCTGACACGTGTGATTCACTATTATTAAGGAAAAACCCACACATGGGGAGAATTACTAGGCTTCATCTTCTCCACTCCAAAATATTTGGAGGAAAAACATTCTGTTCTTTATCATCTTTTCATCAGAATCAGTTTGTGACCTAAAGACTGAACAAGGAATTGGAGACTCACTGGAAGGAAAACTTCAGACGAAAGATTAGTGCAATGATTGATCAGTTATTTTAGTGTAGAAACACTGAGCCTGATTCACTGACTCATCGCTGCAAGCGACACACTTCATCCTTCTTGCCAACAAAGCCAGAAGCTGTATGTGGAGGGTTTAAAAAAAAAATCCTAATTTTTTTTTATAATAAAAAGCTAAAAAAAAAAAAGAAAATATTGCTTTGAGGTTGGGCAGAATCAGCTTTCTCTGAATCATTTAAAATAATGATGGCTGCTGTGTTCAAATCTACAAAGCGGTATTTTATGAAATGGATTTTGGCATTAAGTGTGCACAAACGGCTTGAACTCCGCCGCCGCTCGTAGACCTGGGTCAAACCAAAGCTGAAATCCTTCCAAATACTTGGAAGCGCTTGTTTGTGGCTACGGAAGGTGCCAGCTGGGTGGGATTTGGAACTGTTATGAACTGGTTTAGCGATGCCAGACAGGCTCAATCGATCAGAGAAGTATTTTTCATTAGAGTTCTGAGTGCCACTTTTGACTGGTGATGTGGACAGAGGAGGACCACAGCATGCAGGTCAGTGCCATCCTTTTATAGTCTCTGCCATAAAGCGCCTTTGCTAAGCTATTATCAGTCTAATGATGTGCAACAGTAAAGCATATGGACTAATGAGCAGCGGAAAAACAGGTAAGATGTTGTATAAGATATCTGTAAAGAAAAAAAAATTTTTTTTAATAGAACAAAACGTTTAAACACAACTACACCCCTTTACTGCTAAACCAAACCAAACCAAATAAATTAAATAGAAAATAAATTCAAGTTATTCATCAACAATGATAGTAAAAACATTCAAATAAATATACTGGAGTACAACTTTTTTTTTACTGCTAATAAGAGCATATCCCCCAGTGCTCTTTAATCTGCATCAGCCAGATACTGAAAGTGACGTCTTCCACACGATAAACTTTTTCTTTTTTAAACCACATTAAGATTTCAGGTTTCTTTCCATTTAACCTCACATATGCTGATTTTATTTTCCTCCTGAATGTTAAGTGCTTGATGTAAAGGTTTTTGACTTATTCTGAGCTAAACCGTAAGGCTAACCCAGCATTTGAAGACAGAAGTTATTTGGGGGGATTTCCAAAATTCTTGTTGGTCAAACTGGAAGACATGGCGATGCAACAACTGCAAACACACAAAGCCCAGAGCGGAGAAATGACGGGACACGTTAAAGACAGCAGAGTGACGATGGTTTTAGTTAATGGATCTAACTCATCAACCCCCACGCCCTCTAAAGAAAAACACACTCAACTCTTCCTCCACCCTCCTCAACACACTTGCAGTAAACAAAATGCACTTACAGTTCAACGCTGACTCTCCATTTACATTCAGATTATTGTGCTTCTCTCATTTTCTTTCTACGCAACTTCCGCTTCATCTTTCTCTCTGAACTCGTCTTACTCATCACCAGGACACACACTTGGGTGAATATTACACACAGCATCCAATCAGGTGAGTGTGTCTTAGCATTCAACACCTGTGAGATCATTTAAACTTCTATCAACTGTCTTGAAGATGTCCTGTCAAACACCCCCCCCCCCCGCCTCCAGACTGTCACATTTTGGTCACAAAAACACAAAACAAAATAAAAAATAAACAATGGAGCAGGAAGGCTATCTGCTTTCCCTCCTACATTCTTCAGCCATTTTTGTTTGTTGAGGTGCATTTTTTTCCTCTCAGCCCTAAGAAATAACAATATATTTTTTTTAATCTAGAATAATGTAATAACAATAGAAAAAGTTAAATATAAAACCAATGAGTAGAACAATAAATAGAACATATATATATATTTTAACCATTGCTATGATTCATGTAAACCCATAACTGTTGATGTATACTTCCTCGTACCGTGTTGTTTTTCCCTCTCTAAAGAAAAACCTGCAGCAAACAGATCGGCCGTTACCTCACTACTCACCAATACTTCATAAACTATCACATTATAAACATTTCATATTGGACTCACTTCTCTTTATCCCACACTTTGCTACAGTTTCTCATTCCTGCACAGACAGAGGTACATCCGTGTGGATCCCAAAGCTGTGATAACAATATGTCACAGTAAAGCTTTCCATCGTTTAGACAAAGTACCGTTTCGGTTCTGTTTTCCCTTTTTGGGACAAAAAATGAAAATAAATAAATTAATACATTTTGAGGGAAATATTAGAACTGCCTAAGTTTCTTCTCATCTTCACCTCTGCAGTAACAGATATATCATCCACCACCTTGCACTGCACTGTGGGTAATATAGTAAAGCTCATTTGTTTGGAAGCTTCATCTGTCTGAACTGCTGTGCCTTGAGGTGCGTTCTGTAATGCAAATTTAATACTGAACCTCACACACATTTGCACACACACACACACAACGTGATATTAGTATCTTAAGCTTTAGAGTTGATGTGTTTTGCTGGCGCCTGTGTAATGATCAGCAGCATTTAACCAGAAGTGTAGCACCGGATCTTAGTAGTAGCAGTAGAAGAGTAGGAGTACCTGTAGAAGTTGTGGTGGTAGATGTAATAGCAGCAACAACAATGACTTGCACTAAGCAACACCTGAGTCAAATCCTGCTTGACAACATGAGGTGTGAAGGACTCCGCTCGCTGGGCGACGACTTCTCGATTAATCTCAGAATCGCTGAACTCCTAAAGTGCTGAATGTCTCTCCGAGTCTGTGTTAGCAAAAGCCTGAGATACAACCAGTGATGGCAGTTTGGGTTATAATGACTTAAAAAGCTGTATCGCTGCCATACGGATAAGAAAACCACAAAAATGTCTCCTTAAAAATGCTTCGGCAAATCTAACTACTTCAGAGGTGTTTGTAGAGTCTGGCAGGACGGACGCATGTCAAAGCACAGCAGGTCACAGGTGAAGCTCCTGTCCTTCAAAGGTTATTAAATAACTTATCGCATCACAGTTCGGATCACCTGGGGCTGCAGTGCAGGATTAGACGGTACATATACCCAAAAGTTTTTGTCTTTGAAAGGGTTCAAAAAAGATAAAATAAAGGAGAGGTGAAAGAGAGAAGGAATGAAAGGGAAGGGCAAAATCCTTCAAGTCTGGGACGTTCTGGGTTAGTCCAAAGCGGTGGGGTTTTTGTCCCATGCTGATGACCTCAGAGAGCAACTGTGACGATGTCGCTGTGATGGACAGTTCATTCACGGCCGCTGGCGGAGTAGGAAAACTGCGGGAAGTGTGGCCGCCTCTCGTTGTCCAAACAGTCCATCCCATCCTCATCGACTGGAAAGATAAAAACAGTTTTAAATTAGTTACATTTTTACTGCTGAACACATATTTTTCTAAACTAAATAAAATAAAATGAGCTAAGACATAAAATGGGAAATTGCTAAACCAAAAATATAATTCAACCCCACTAGGGACAATTCAATTAACAACCACGCTTCAGATGTGCCAATCTCCTGCAAACTGACGTGTGATCAACAAAACAAGTGGAACCTCGCCTTAGCACACAGAAACACGTCAGTTCCACTCATGTATAATGCAGCGCTGAACATTTTCAAAGCTGTAGCTTTATCTCAGGAGTGTGTGAAGAGCTGCGTGCAATTAATTTTACAAACTGAAACAACATGAGAAGGAAATATTCACCTCTGTTGTTTCTCCACCAAAGATATTTGCAGCCATGTCAAAGTTTTAATGAAAGAAACTGTGCACACAAGAGGAAAAGAAAAACACTCACATTTCTCTGGTGGAGTGATAGTGATGGTCTGAGCTGTGAACTCCTCATCAAAGTACCTGGTGTCTGTCTCTGAGGTCACCTGAGGCTTGAAGGGAGGGACGAGCTGGATAGAGATGTGGCGAGATCAGTTCAGACTAGAGAAGTGCAACATTAACAAACAGAGACGCCTGGAAGGACATTACACTCTGGATGTTACAAAACATCACTGAAACTTAAAGTGTTGAGAGCAGAAAAGATTGTAGACTTTTTAAGATCTTCATCTTTACAAAACAATGACTTTAGCTTTTATACAAACTCAAGCAAGTTCCTTCCAACATCCTAATCTGATACTTTCTAACTGAAGCTGAAAGGGACATGAAACAAGGAACAAAGCTCAAGTGTAACCAGGAAGACGTGCACCTGCGTGACATACTGTAGGTGTTACCACACAGGACAATTGTCACTCTATGGTGTTATGAGAACAAACACATGCACAAATGGACAGATCCTTAGGAGACAAAGTCACATTTCTCCATAATGCCTTGTGCTTTATACATCTGTCTGTTTGCTCTGACCTGTGAATGCCTATATGTGTCACATGACAACTTCTGTATAAATTCACAAACACACCACATTAAACTTTATTTTATTGCAAGATCTAATGAAATAGCTTAAATGAGGTAGGTTGTTATCAGCGAGGTGAACCATTTCAACCATCTATGATGCTTCAGAGAATGGCACTATTAAAACATGTGGTTTATTAATCATGTACCTTTTTATCATAAACGTCCTGCCAGTCAATGCCAGAGAAGAAACTGTGTCTCATTATTTCCTTAGCATCGTCCGGTCCTCCCCCAAGCCTAGTTCAGAGAAGCAGAACACAAAACTGAGATTAGCAGGATTTTTTTCTTTAGATGTGCAAATTTATAATGGTGTTAAAACCTAAACACACACACACACACACCTTTTATTGGGGTCTTTGATGAGCAGCCCAGACAACAGCGACTTTGCATCAGTTGACAGAGTGCGTGGGAACTTGATGTCTTCCATGAGGATGAGCTCAAAAAGCTTCTCGTGGTCTTGGTTATAGAACGGCAATCGGCCGCACATCATTTCGTACGTCACAACACCCAGACCCCACCAGTCCACCGCCCGACCGTAGTCATTGTCCTCCAGGACCTGAGGAGAGTATGCGGACAACGATAAACACTTACTTTAATGGGACTGTTTGCTTTTAACGGACATCTGCTATTTTCTGCATTTGTGCATTTATTTTATTAGACAATACGGACTGCCCAAGGACCTGGAAAAAGACACAGATGAGTGAGAAGAAGCAGGAAAGAACAGTCAAGATGTCATCATGCTTGAGGGATGAATAATAAAACTAAACGGTCTTCGAGATGAACACAAGCAGCTGCAAAGGTAACAAGGGCTAAAGTGGAAACAGTTTACAGAGGCAAACATCATGGCAAGGCAGGTCTTCAGAGGTCCCTCTTACTGTAAAGGAGTCAGTGTTGCTGTGGCTCACCACAGGCCCCTTCTCCACATCCAGCCCTCCTCCCCCGGGCTGCTGCCAGCTCTCCTGGCACACTGATCCCTTCCTGGCAGGGACAGACAGGAATGTTCCTGGATAAAAAATAGCAGGAACAGCTCGCAACCTAAGTCAAGGCCAGTCCAACCTCCATGCTGGGTAGCACAGGTACCAAACTGAGCGCTGCTCTGTGTGTATGTGTTAACTGAGGAAAGGTATGCGCTACTTAGAAAGTCACTTCCATATCAAAGTCTTTTATTTGTGCCGTCTTCCGTGCTTGCTCTCTTTGCACTTCCCTCTCCATCCTGTCTTATCCTATCTGCTCCATCCCCTAATCATCTCTTCCTTCACTCGCTCCTTCTCTTTCATCCTAACCTGTGCCTGTTTGCTAGAGGAATGAAGAGCAGGAAGAAGAAGAAGAAGGAGGAGGTGGAAAAGGAAGGTAGTGCAGGTGCTGTCGAGGCCTACATAAATATAATAAGCTTATTAACATGATGGAAATGCGTGTGTGCATGTGTGACAGACGGACAGACAGGGGCTGGAGAACAGCCAGAACAACATATGTTGCACATCTCGCCAATAAAAATAATAACATCTCACTCTCTGTTAATAGACCAGTCAGAGACATAAATACAAACATCCACAAACAAACTCGCACAAAAAAACCTGTTCAGAACATAAAGATCTCAATTACACTAGACAATTACGCACTGTAGTTCAAAATTAACACAAAGAATGAAAAAATATAGTGAATACGGAAGTAGCTGCAGGGCTACAGAAACGGTCATTAACACACAGATGGCGTAAACTCACAGAACAGAGTTCTTGCAAAACAGACATTAGAAAACAGAAATTTTTATGGTTTACTTTCAGCAAAACTTAAAGAAATAAGAAATAAAAACATTTTCACAGTTTTTAGTGTAAATTACTGGTTTATTCTGTGGGTTTATTTTGATGCCTTTAAGTGACTAGTACCAGTACCTATAGGAAGTTGTACTTGCCACTTGCTATTAATGGATTTAAAATTTAATTAAAAATTTAATGGGGGAAAAAAAGCGGGGGGGGGGGGGGGGATTGTTCAACTTTCCCAAATCAAACTTTCAAAAAACCCTTTCTCTCCCCTTCCC
>JBAMHW010000018.1:21788871-21802192 GCA_037177495.1 Rhadinocentrus ornatus | reverse complement strand
CCCCCCCCCCCCCCCCCCCCCCCCCCCCCCCCCCCCCCCCCCCCCCCCCCCCCCCCCCCCCCCCCCCCCCCTCTCCAGATCTTAAAAGCTAAGCTGTTAGAAGAATATTTATATATATATATAAGATCAGACCTGCCTTATCATTACAGCATGTCCACATTTCAACCCATGCTTTTTAACTTGGATATTACTACTGCAATTTCCTTCTATCTGGGTTATCCGGGGTCTTAAGCATATTACTCCAGTGGCTTTCTGTTCAGGTGAGAGCAGACTCTAAGGTGTAGCAAATGGCCTTGCACCATCATACCTCTGTATGCCTGGACACATATTTTGCTCCCAAGGTTCTGTTGTTTTTTATTTTTTGTTTGTCACCAAAGTCTATACAAAGGCAGTAGGTCAGAGGGTCTTTTCTTTTCATGCATGTGGAAATGTCTGCATCTTGACATTAGGCAGGCATGTTCTGTTGTTTTTGAAGCACAGCTAAAAACCCACCTGTTTACTGTTGCATGAGTTTTCAGTTGTTTAGTTTTATTATCATGATTAGTATATATTCAGTGTTATTTAGACTTTACTGAAATCTTAAAAGCCTGAGAGGGAGCTGCTCTAATTTTATGTCAACACACAATGGTTTGGTGTGGCCAAAGTAAAGGCACTAAAAAGGCTTTTTCTTTATTTTTACATATCTTCTAAGTCCTAGTGTCAGATTCAGACTTAAAAGCAGATTTAATGTGATTTAGTGACTTGCCACTAAACAGCTAATGCAGGCACTCTTCAGTGCACAGCAACATGTATGTGGAGGTAAATAAGAGAGTTGAGGGCGCAATTTTATGTGTGAATATGTTTATATGACAATTAAGCTGGTCACCCTGTTGGCAGCTGCAGAGAAGAGCTGAGGGAATGAAGCGTGCCGCCAGCTCCAGATATACTACTGACTGGTACGGCTGGAGGGATAACGCTGGCTTAGACTGCTGGGAGACTGTCAGACACACTCACACATGGCAGATGGAATATTTATCCATCCTCATCAAATTCATAAAGTTTTGAGAGTGAGGCAAACTAGGAAATGATTGGTGTTGCTTCAGTCCCTGCAGCTTCAGGAGTAAACACACACACATCATGCAGTTTATGAAATTCAGAGCAGCCTAAAAGGCTGTTTTTAGTGCTGATCTAGTGAGAATTTGTATAAAAAAGTACAGAAATGTATACAAATGATGCCGTCCAGTTGGGCATGTATATGTATGTGGATGTCAGTGTGTATAAAAGGGTGTGCGGTGTTTTTTTTTGTTGGTTTTTTTTGTGTGTGTGTGTGTGTGTGTCCTGGGACTGAAGAAGGTGGTGGCAGCTCGGTTGCAGGCAGGGAGCAGATTAATCCACACAGAGCCAGAATGCTGCCCCACAGCCCCAGGCATGGAAGCATCGGAGTGTGTGTGTATGTGTGTGTGTACAGTATGTGTGGCTGTGTGTGTATAATTTAGAAAAAGAGATGACGAATAAATGGGACAAAACAGTAAGAGATGAATTAGATCACTGGCAGGAGAGGAAAGGAGAAAAGCAGCAGCAAGGGAGCAGGTTTTGACCTGCCCTGGTCCCCGTTGAGGTGGCCATGTGGCAGCTAGCTGCAGCTCGCAGGACGAGGGCTTTGGCAGCCTGGACAGTACTACGTGGGATGGGACAGACACACATAGCCTGTGGCTGTACCAGCCCAGAAAGCCAGCAGGGAACACAATCACACATACACACTTTATATATTGTGAACATACAATCCCATATTGCTGGTGTCAAACAGAGACCTTCTATCTCCAAAGTGTCATCATTTGGAAATTGGTTAATGTTGACAATCTGTTATCATTTTATTAACAGCTGACTGTGCTGCTGTTTGGGAAACCTTTACAGTAAAAAAGGTCAATGCCCGGCAAATACAAAAAAATAAATAAATAAATAAAAATAAACATTTTCAAATAAATGGAAAAAGCCCAATTCACCCCCTTTTAACACTATTTTAGTTCCAAAAAATCTGCAACAAAAAGCAGAGAAAACGCTCCCCATGTGTTTTCTCTGGTTCTGTTCCATTCTTTGCATTGACCCTGTGCTTACTGTTCATTAATCTCACACTAATCTTTTTTTTTTACCATGCTTGAAAGAAACAATAACACCTAAAATCTAGTATTTTACATCTCTAGCTGAAAAATGAGTCACTTTGCATTGTTTTGTTGTGTCTGCATCAGTTCCTTCGGGCGCGCGCTCTTTACATCTAATCTGCCCTCTTCACTGATAGCAAACACACAAGCGTCTGAATTTCGCTCCTGTAACCCTGAAAAATTTCCTCTCCTTTCTCATCTTCCTCTGTCTTCAAGCCCCCCCTTTCTCTTTTTAATCCCAGCTACTTTGCATCTCTGTAACTTGGCTCCAAGCAAACTGTGTTATTTTTACATGCGGGCGGGCAAGCAGAGCGTGCAGGCGGGCGAGTGGTGGTGGTGTAGATTTCCAGGTTTTTTCCGAGCACCTTCCTCCAACCTCGCCCATCTGCCGCCATCTGCCTCGCTTTAGCCCGCACTTTCTTCTGCAATCACACACACACACGCGCGCACGCACGCTCACACACATAAATGCAGGCAGACGCACATCCTGTGAAAAATAACCAACAGCCTCCAATCAGCTTTTGGCACGCAAAGGAAGAGACTCTTCAAAAAAAGAGAAATAGGAAAAATAAAATAAAAATAAATTAAAAAAATTAAAAAATATAAAATCCTGCGCCAAATTGTCCTCCATACTTTTTTGAGTGGGATATACACTCTGCCCCCCTCCATCCTTTCATCTCCACATCTCCATGGTTCTGTCTTCACCACCTACAGTCCTGCATCGCTTTCGCCAGTTGATCTGCAGGCCTCCGAGTGAGACAGCGCTGATAACTGGACAGAGGATGGCTGCAATAAATGATTTCAAGAATGAAGCCGAGTGTGTGTCTGTGTGTGTGTACTCTGTGCTGTGCCCTTTTTCCAATTCAACCAACACCCTCATTCACGCTCACAAGCTGCATATTTGTTGTTCACCCTGATATTATGGAAGTTGTTTGGCTGTGAAGAAAAAATACATGAATAAATCTCACTATTCAAACAAAAAACGCTGCGTTATGAGAGAGAGAACTTATCAGTTTGTGATTTAAGGCTCCTGAGTATGTGTGTTAAGTATGTGTGGCTCCTACAGGCGTCACCCAGTGTACAGCCATTTATCAAAGATCAGTAATAATTCTGGTAGTTAAAATGAATCAGCCAGGGTTGTTGTTAGATAAACAGGCACTGTGCAGCAGGCGACATGAGTCCCACATTTCACAGAGGCCGTCCTGGTGGAACCCTGAGTGGTGCAGAAACACTGCCTAATGGATAGGTTGCCTGTGGATGCCACAGATGCTTTCATGTACTACAAGGCCTCAGTCAATCTGCTCCATTTATACAGCATGAAACTCACTTCCTGACATGTAAGTCGTTTATAGACTGATTAAAGCTATTTATAAAAGTGGACAATGTGCTTTTGAGAGTATCAAACTCATCACAACTTTGCCACACTGGACACTAGAAAAGAATGTGAACCTGAAAAAAATTGGGGTTCTGACTTGTTTGATACATGCATCTGCGGCTAAAATCGCCCTGGAGCACCGAGAGCTGAGAAGCTTCCTGCCCAGCAGCATATCGTTCGTCTTTAAAATACTGTGTCCACCCCGGCAACTAGATGTGAGGAAAACTAAGTATCCAAGCAACAGGCTGGACAAGAGTGAACATGTCTTTTACTCATAGGAGAGAGCTGAGAGGAGAAACTGGATGGAGGATAAATGCTGACTTTAACTTAGTGCTACTGAACTGCTAAATAATTACAACATTATAAAATTATAATAATTACTTTCTCTGCTCTACATAGAATGTAAAAAAAAGAGGAGGCTGAGGCAGTAATAAAACTTAACGTAGTAAATTTCAACTCTAATACACTACCATTTTTGGCATAACATTTCTACTCAAATGCAGAGCTGCAAGAAATGAATATACTCCAGACATTTACTGTAGCTAACAAAACACAGACTTAATTAAAAAATCAGTATGTTCATCTCTGTTATTTATTACAGATAGAAACAAAGTACATGCTTATTATGATGCCTCTCAACTGAAAAATATATGCAGTCTTGTTTTGTTAAGACCTTAAACACTACCCTGCCTTGGCACTTGACATATTTAGTGGTTTCTGTTTGTATCTTTGCTGGCCTCTTCAATGTAAAGATGAAGTTGTATGGACGTCCGTGGGCAGGGCTCAGATGAATATTTTTTATTAATAGTGATGTGGCATTCCACAACTGTAGGGGGAGCCGAAGAGCAAAATATTTGTAGACTAGTGCTGCTTTAACAGAAGTACAGATTTTGAGCTTGAGTACCACATGTAAACATTATATTCTCTCATTTTCTTCTTAATTTAAGAATTACACTTTAGCCAAATATGCAAATCAAGCTTTACATTAATTTTCATATAATTTGGCTTAATTTAGTGTTTGTGTGTGTGTTGTTGCTGTTTTGACAGGGTTCTTAACATTACTAGAACACTAAACAGACCCAACCATATACACAACTGACATTTTGTACAAAAAACAAATTGTTTCTAAGAATTTGCCTTTTAATTTATGTAATAGAAATTGGATGTTGTTTATTAGTAGTACATGCTATAAAGCTATAGTTAAGATTTTACCCAGCTGGCGATGAAACATTAAAAGAGAAACACAGATTGATCAAGTTCAAAGGTGTGAAAACAAAAGAATTAATTCCGAAGGCAACCTCTAAAGATAAAAAACAACAAAGGAGTGAATGTGAGGAGGTTCTTAGTAGGAGAGATTGCGGAAAGCAATTAAAAAAAAACAAAAGTATCACCTCAGGTGCAAGGTACTCCGGAGTGCCACAAAAGGTCTTCATGGTAGCAGCGTCAGTAATTCCCTCCTTGCAGAGTCCAAAATCTGTGATCTTGATATGGCCATCTTTGTCAAGCATGAGATTTTCCAGCTGGAAGGAAAAGAAAAAACGCATCTCATTTCCATCATGTATTACTCCTAAAAATCAATTACAATATAGTAAATGCTTTGTTTTCCGATCAATCACTTTGGAAGACTATGGAGTCAAGGTTTTTCCTCTTTAAAGAGCAGAGCAGAGACAGACAAACACAGCAGTTTACATGCTACACACACACACACACACAGGCAGTACACACTCAGATACACAAACTCGAAGCAAAGGAGCAAATAAACTTCAGGCATGTAGCAGAGCCACTCAACCTTTTAATTTTAATGGCTCAAGTGTTTTTCGCACTGTCTGCTTTTTCTTCTGTTTTCTTGGCTGCTGTGAGCAGAGCTGGGGCCAAGGCTGCCAGGCAGGCACTCAGACAGAGCCATCTACCTCTCTGCCTCTGTGGCATCAGCACCTCCCTCCCAGCCTGCTCCCACCTCCTGCAATTCTTTACTACTTCATGTCTGTTTGAGCTTGTCCCTGTCCCTCTTTTTAATTACTACAAATCCTGAGCCATTTGTTTTAATCAGGGTAAGAAGAAAAAAAAAAAAAAGAAAAGATGGTGTTTGGGGCCAAAAGTTTTTTCTCTCAGATATCTGATCTCTGTCTCACCCATGTCCCCTAGCCTTGACTTCCCCCACCATGTTTCTGTTTACCTTGAGGTCCCGGTACACAATCTTGGCTGAATGCAGGTAGTTGAGAGCTGAAACAATCTCTGCCCCGTAGAAGCATGTGCGCTCCTCTGAAAACACACGCTCTCTGGACAAATGGAAAAACAGCTGCAGGAAGAAGAAGGGAGGAAAAGAGGGTGAGAGGGAGAGTGAGAAAAGCAGGCAAGGGGAGGAAAAGAGAGGGGGGACAGCAGGGACGGCACAGCAATAATTACTGATTTATTGGAGGAAATTAGCACAACACAAACTGGCTGCCTGCACCATATTGAGATGATAGATAGAAGGGGGGTGGGGTGGTTGCATGAAGGGGGGCATTATCTCCAAAGAGGCAGGTGGAGGGACCTCAACAGCTGGCGCCTCATCTAGCAGCCCTCTTCACCACACATACTTCTTCCACGTTCCACGTACCCTCTGGGCTGTGTTGGCACAGCAATGGCAATGAGCTTGGTGACAGGTGCCCAAATCAAGAGGTTTAATCATTACACCAGTCTAGTTAAAGACAGGCCGACCGCGGCTGCAGCCAGAACCACCACCGCTGCCCTCATCGCCCAACTGCTTAAGGCACGAGCCTCATTAGTGGCCTAACTGGCCTTGCCCCCTCAAGCCTACATCTTCATTTACCATAGTTAGAACCCCCCCAAAAAATGTTTTTGGCAAGAGGTTTGTTTTCAAGAGCACACAAGTCGTTTGTGTACCCCAGGTGGCTTAACCTCCCGTGTCTTCCCTGTCTTCCTTTTTAATCTCTCGCCTCACATTTCCTTCCTCCCTCACTGTCAGTTGTCAACTTGTCACTGTTGCACAGCAAACACGTGTGGCACCAAAATGACGGCAGCCTGCTGCGATGCACCAGTCAAGTCCTACAAATTACCCATGAGGCCAAGGGGCACACATCTCCCCATTAATTGTTCAGGGAGGTTTGCATATGGCCACTGGAGTGATGCTCACGGACCACCTTGCTCAAATAGTGTCCGTGTGTGTGTGCGTGTGTGAGTGAGAAGTAACACGACAGGTGGGCCTTCATCAGTGTACTGGCAGCTGTGACTGTGGCAGGTTTGAAATGGGTTTTGTGTGTGTGTTTGTGTGTCATGTGTGGTCACAACTTGTCCATTGAGGTAAAAATTTGCTGTGTGTGTTTGTCCAGGTATGTGTGTGCGGTCTGGTGTTGCAGTGTTTTGTGTGTGTTTGCTAAGGCCTGGCACTGGCTGAGCTGCCTAACTAACTGGGAGGGGAGCAGGTGACAGTTACACTAAGGGAATGAACCAAGATTGCAAAAAACGGGCCGATTAAAAAACTGAGAAATGGAAAAGTGGGGGAATCCAAACTCATTTCGTCTCTGACTGTCATCCTGGATGTATCTGCCCCATAGGTGAGTTCATAAATAGACACGAGCAAAAGAGAGATTAGAAGGCAAGAGAGAGGCCAGTCGGTTGGCAAATGAACTGTTAGAAAGCAATCCAACAGTCAAACTTTAGCCACTTCTTGCATGTTTACACACTCTCTTGCAGCATTGCTGATGCAGACTCCACCAATTACAACATACTGTCCTGTGTAACAGTTCTGTGTAGATCTGAAATAATAAAAATGATAATATCAGCTTTGTTCTAATTTTCATTGGGAAATATTTATTCATTTATTTTCCAAACCGCTTATTTCAATTCAGGGTCACGGAAAAGCTGGAGCCTATCATAGCTATTAGCAGGAGAGAGGCAGGGTACAATCTGGACAGGTCGCTGTATTTCAAATATATCATTTATAAAAACATTTATAACAACTTTCACCTCAGCATGGAGTTAGATGACTGACATTAAAGCTTTAATTGCTGTCAGTTAGTGGGGGTGGAACTGTGGTTTAACTGGCTGTTTAAAACAGTAACCACATTCAGCACAACCATCATCGCAGTATATGTACATCTTACCTCCCCTCCATTCACATACTCCATGACAAAACAGAGACGGTCTTTAGTCTGGAATGAATACTTCAGAGACTGAAACGAGAACCAAACACATAGAAATTATATGACTGAATGTTATAATGTCCCAATCTGAACAACTCTGTTCCCCTTATTATCTTACACACAGCACAGCATTTACTGTAACTAAATCCTGAAATTTATATGAACTTCACTTTTTCCACAGTGCAACTTACAAAACAGAGCATCGCATTACATTTCCTGGTATCACAGATTTTACTGGCATTCCAGTAACAATAAAGAATTAGCCTGTTGCACGGTGGTTTAACTACATAGAATAACCCTGTGCAGATTCTTTGAAAAAAAACAAACCCAGAACAGTGGTGAACAGTGAAGTGAGGGAACAATTGTGTGTGCCAGTCTGGTCCTATTAAACTGCAGGCGCAACAAAACATGATAATTCTGAGCTTCAGACTGTTTATGTCTGCATTTGCTTGTTCAACGTAAGGACATGTATGTGTGTCAACTAGCTGCGTGTGATTCTTTTGAGGGAAAAAGCTCCTCATCAAAGGAACAGTTGGTCGAAGTCTCTTCATGCCTGCAGGTGTGACGGGGGTAAACTCAGATATGAACTGTAATTGCTCCCTTGACAGAATGTGTGTGAACAGGCATAAGTGTGTATGTTCCGAGGCGATGTGAGCAATATGAAGCTGCTGATGTGCGTGACAGTACATCAAAGCCAACAGATGCGGCCGTGAAAGTACAACAATTTACAGTATAACTCATAATTAGCCTCGTGAGGCGTACATATGTAGATGATCAATATGCTGTTTGTGTGTGTGTGAACGTGATGCGTAATCTTACAGACGTCAGGGTGTTTTCCATATGTACGTATGACCTTAAAACAGTTGAGTTGTTTTTTCATTTGAGGTACTTACAGTGAGAAAAGGGTGTCTGGTGTTTTTCAGTACTCTGCTCTCTGTTAGTGTGTGAGCAACTTCATCCTGTCAAGATGTGAGAAAAACAATTTCTTTTATAACAAAATTACATTTGGCATTGTACTCAAAACTAAGATAAATAAGAAATACGTATTTTAATGCAGTTATTTTAAAATTTCACACTTAAAAGTCGATTAATGATGTGTGACACAATGCCAACCTTGGCTATTATGACTTCTTTTTTAAGGATTTTCATTGCGTAGTATTTCCCACTGGCCTTTTCCCGGACAAGAATCACTTTACCAAAGGTTCCCTTCCCGAGCAGCTTCAGGTAGTCAAAGTCACTCATGGTCTGTTGGAGGGACACACATAAAAGCCATGTGCTAACAATATTTTAGATTTTTTAGATTAATTTATGTCTATGCAGAATTTACTTCTGTAAACACTTTTTCTTTACAAAACACATTTCATAGGACACTTTTTAGTTGCTGGATTCTGATTTGGGAAACTTAGTGAAGTCCATGTGGGGCGTTTTCATTGATTTGAACAATAATGAGCAAAATAAGTTGAGCAGGAATATTTTTTAATAAATATTTTGAATAAATAAAAGCTCCGAGAACGAGTGTGTGAATATCAAAATGTGTGTGCATTACCTTGCGTTTGTGGTGTGTGGTAGAGATATCCATCTCCTCCTCTACCATGTTGTCGATGTTGGATGTGGGGCTGCACTGGATCCTTTCTTCCTCTTGTCTCTGCAGCTTGTCAGCCACCATCTGGATGGCCTCTGTCCACTCATCCCTGGATTCAGAGCAGGATGAGGTAAGCTACTGCCATTTTCAGCCCCTGACCAGACTAAAATCAGATGCAGTCTCACCATCATATTGAGCTGTAACTCCGCTCCCTTTGGCATACATATATACATATTGCAAAGTGTGACAGAAACCAGCTTTTCTCAAATGTGGTGGCTGGTGTGCTAATCTAACCAGGTTTTTAAAGGCGCTAAAGTGTTTTCAATTAACATAAACACTTTGTTCAGCAGAGAGGAAACATCAACTAGATAATCACGCAAATGACAAATGATCATAGACCAGAACTAATGCACACCAGTCTGTGGAAATGTTTGTGAGCATGTGAGGGCGTGACAGAGTGTGCTCAAACACACACCAGTGCATTAGAGGGAACAATGCATTATTGTTTGCTAACACTGTTCCTCCCCATTGACTTTCCATTAGCAGTGTTGTTCAACATCTGTTGGGACAGAGTTTGAGTGTGATCATCTGTAGTAGAAGGCCAGTCATGCATCAGTATGTTTAGACACATCAACTGTATTTAACAATGATGGATACAATGGTTCGTACTCAGGGTCAAGCTTCCCTCTGTTCAAAGGGAAAGGAGGGGACGGGAAGAGTGGGAAGTAAAAATTCTTACAAAAATGTTAAGATTTTTGGCTTAAATTGTTTTTATTTTGAACATAAATTTAGTTTCCTCACACCTGAACTGGTTTCAGAAATCTCCTTTAAAGCTTTTTCCTGCTCTCTTCCCTCACTGTTACATGTTAGCACAAAACACAACCAAGCCAGAACTGAAGTAAGCCAACACTGACATTTAAATATTAGGAAATGCTCAGAACTCTGCAGAAGCAAATCTGGATTCACCCTCAAAACAGACAAAACAGATTTACCCGGGGTACGCCTCGAAGAGATTGTCATGATCAAACTTGCATGACTCAAAAGCAATCACCTCTGTGTCTTTTGTTTTGTTTTGTGTTAGTTGCCCATATGTTTCCTGGAGAGATAGGGAGGAGCATTCATCTGAACTTAAACAGAGCAGTGTGTTTTTAAGATCTGAATCCCTTTCTTTTTGTTCTTAAAGACTTCCAAGCGTACCCTACACATTCCAAAACAAGGGCAAACTCAAGTTACACTCCATTTACAACTGTGGAGCATTTCATCTGTGGCACCAGTGATGTGTCTGTGTGTGTGCGCAGCTACTTAAAAAGCAACACTCTCAAGGTCAGGCAGCAGATAAATGCTCTTTCTCAGTTAGTGTTTTCTGCATAATGAGTTTTTTCTCTCCTTTTTTTCCCTTTTGCTAATGAGAGATAATGGGCCTGCCTACAGTCGGGCACCATGCCAACACGTGCCACCCTCTCTGCACACGGCTGGAGCTGTGGAAACTGGAGCCCTGCCAGCTCTGGTACAGTACAACAGATACAGTATAATACAAAAGCAAACACATCCAGTTGTGTCACACGCACTTTTTTCCAACACTTCTCAAGCTGCAAATATGCACAAATGCACACATACATTTGAACAAAACAGAGCCACATCTGGAGCTCAGTCACCCACTGCCAGGCTTGCATATTGTTCATATTTTACAAACTAATTGACTTTTAAGTTTTATTTGATTATCTAGAGGCAAAAGTATTACAAAAGCACTATATAAAGCAAAGTTGGACAGACAGCTGCAACCCACACACACACACACACACACACATAAAAACATTCACACAACCTCAAAGGATGCACAGAAGCATCTGTGGTCTTCTGGGCAAAGCTGTTCATTTTCTGGAGATAAACACCTCAGCTCCCCAGAAAGGAGCTGAGCAGCTGGAGAATTTATGCCAACGTTACTTGAAAGGTCTCCTTTCCACTCCGTCTCTCTCACAGAGACCAAAAAGACCCATAAACACTCTCCAGTACATCTTTTCATATAAATGCCTCTGCTCTTGATTCTACTTTTAAACATTTCTATATATATTTGATTTCCCACGCCACCGTCGCTGAAAACATTAGAATTGTGCCTTTTTTTTCTTGAATAATACATCATCTCTTGTTATTTTTGCTGCTTGTGTAACATTTTTGTAATTGAACAGCATGTCTGATTTAAAATTAAAAGCCTTTTTATGAAGTTTTCTAACAAATTACTAACTTTTCAAACATTTCATTCTGGTAGATAAAAAACAAACAAAGTAAAGTAATGCAGACAGCACGAACCTCTGGAACTATCTGTAACTTTGTCTGCCTGTTACTTGCCTAATTTGATGGTGGATCAAAGGTCTTAAATCCCAGTTTCAAGCATTTAGGGAACCTATGAGCTGAATAAATGTTTCTAATGATGTTTTACTGAATGATAATAAGAACATGCTGCTTCTTGATATTAAATATTATTGTTGAAAATTGCGATAAGTCACACACTAATATTTTGTTGGGCCACCTTTAGCTTTGATTACGGCGCACGTTTACTGTGGCATCATTCCAAGCTTCTGCAATGTCAGATTTATTTCCTTCTAGAGTTGAATACATTTTTTGCCAAGATCTTGTAGTGTTGAGTCGGGCCGCTGCGCAAAGTCTTTTCCACCAAATCCATAAGGTTAAGATCCGGACTCTATGGTGGCCAATCCATGTGTGAAAACTATGTCTCTCTTGTGATCTGTGGGGTTTTCCTTCCTCTGGTCCCCTCCGCTGACCTGGCTTCTGTGGACTTTTATTTTTTTCTTTGGCCTGTTTTCTTAAGGTACTGTCATGATCTATGGGTTTGTTTCGTTTAGTTTTTTTGTTCTTGTTCTGTTGCTGTCTATTTAGTTTTCTAGTCTTGTCATTTTTTAGTTCTGTTTTGTTTCCTGTTTTATTTTGCGGAGTTTTTTCTCCCCTTGTGTATTCTGTTTGCTTTACTTCCTGTTTTCTGCTTCCGGCCGTTAATTGTCACGCCTGCTTCCTTTTTTGTAATCAGTCCCTCTGTATATGCTGCAGGTTTTTCTTTATTCATTGCCAGTTCATTGTGCATGTGTTAGTTAGTCACCAGTCATGTTTTTTGTTAAATTAAATCCTCACCACCCTCATCTGCCTCTGGGTTTTGTCAGTCCTGCATTTGGGTCCCACCTCCTCATTTCCCGGTACCTTGATCCGTGACCGTGTCACGGTCCCTGAACCACTCTTTTATAATCTGAGCCCAATGAATCCTGGCATTGTCATTTTGGAACATGCCCATGCCATCAGGGGAGAAAAAAAAAATCCACTTTTGAAATAATCTGGTTCTTCAGTATTTTCAGGTAGTCAGCTAAACTCACTCTTTGTACACATAATGTTGCTGAACCTAAACCTGACTAAGTGCAGCAACCCCTGATTATAGACCTCTCCCACAGGGTTGTACAGTAGGCACTAGCTATGATGGCTGAATTACTTCATCTACCTTTTCTTACCCTGATGCGCCCATCACTCTGGAACAGGGTACATCTGGATTCATTAGACCACACAACCTTCTTCCAGCACTCCAGACCCATTCTTTATGCTTCCTAGCAAACTAAAGCCTTTTTCCCCCATATGTATACATGTATATATATGTATGTATATATGTATATATAGATATATATATATATCTTTCTTGGGGCTACACAGCTGTTTAATCCCATCTCTTGAGTTCCCTTCACATTGTGAGTGTTACATTACATTATTAAACATAGCTGTGAGTTTCACTTCTATTTTTTTTAACCATTTGATTTCACCAAATGATTGAATGATCGCCAACCTGGACCATTCTAGATCATTTTCCAACCACATTTCTTCCTTGAACATGTGAGGGTGTGGCGTGACAGCCCCTCACTAAGGTGATTGTGTTCCTTATATTGTGACATTGTTTATTTGTTTTGCTTAAGTTGTAGTTGTGATTTATTTTGGGATAAGCCACTAACATCTCTCTCTCTCTGAGGTCTGGCTGGGCGTGGCTTCATGGAGTGCACACATGAGGGCAGCCTAAGGACCCAAGCTGCTG
>JBAMHW010000018.1:21774257-21788771 GCA_037177495.1 Rhadinocentrus ornatus | reverse complement strand
GTGAATGTTACTTTTGCTTTTCTGTTATGTGTTAAGTTTAGTTAGTCACAATGTATGTAGTTTGTAAATAATTTCAGTAAAGTTACGTTGTAAATAGCAATTTATTTGTACTTAGAAATGTGAGGGACACCATCTTTCTGTAAGAGGGTTTAACTGACAATTAGGTTCTGTGTAATTGTGTGACAAGGGTAGGACAGAGATATGAAGCAGGATGAATGACTGATACTGATAAAACCAACTGTTATAGTACCGTCTGTAAACCACCCTGCTGTTGGTGAGCAATTGCAAAGTAAAAAGGAATTCAGAGCTCTAAGATCCGACTGTGGAGATTATTTCCCTGTTTGTAATGCATTACCCATTTCGAGGGTTCCATACCATCTTCACCCCTCAGAACATAATGGTACTTTCCTTCCAATTTTTAATAATGCGTTGTGCAGTTCTTAATCCAATTTTAGTAGTTTTACCTATCTCCTTAGATGTTTTCTTTGCTTGATGCCAATTATTTGACTTTTGTGAAACATTAGCATCTCATACACGACCACAGGATGCGTCTTCAGACATGGTTGTTAAAGGAATGAAAAGCTACCCACTACATTACTTAGGGTTAAAAAAACTTATTTCAAATTGTAAAGAGGACTAGGCATTCCTCTAAAGAGGAATGCAACCTCCAATTAATACCTGTGCTTTTCTCCTGTGTGTTTCGAATCTAAATTTCTTTTGCATTTAGATGTTGCACATGGTAATATTGTGATACATTTTCAATATATTGTGAAATCCCACATTAAAACTAAAATTGCTTATATTGGAGGAAGTTTCAGTTGGCTGTAATCTCCCATTAATCTACCATATATCCTACTAATTATTGCATCCTTTAAAGGAATTGACCTTTCATCAGGTGAGTCCACATGGAAGGTTCTCTCGATGACAGTGGTCCACTGGAGGCAGCGTATGATGAAGGTGTTTGGCTTTGGCCTTTCTGTCTTCATCAGCTGACATTCTGAAATAGACGGGCAGAAGGACAACAGAGTCTTAACAGCAATGATTTTGCATTCAGCTGCACAGGTCAGGAAAACTTTGATTTTCTTACAATTAATAAAAACATACATATCAGATGAGCATGATCTTAGGAGCTTGAACTGGAATTCATATGTTGATATATTTTTAACCCCCAGATTTCTCTGCTAACTTGACAAAAGCCCAGTTAGGCCTCAACAAAGGACTAGTTGCGTCAAACTAAAGAAGCCTCTCAGATTAAAGACAAAATTCTGTAAAAACTAAGAAAAAAGTCCAGTTGCCATTTATTTAAACTCCTGGAATTACCACAACCAGGAGATTTTAAATTTAAACATATCAGATGTAGTCACAGTTATTCTGAACACATGCTGTACATTAAGGAACTAAAATCACAACTCCACGTATAGTAAAAATAAACCTGTGTCTTGCTAGGTTTATGGGTAGTTTTATTAATGATTATAATGCCGAGTGTACGAGGGGCGAATCACTAAAGATTTTTTTACACACCTTTTCTTTCTCGAAATTTATAAATAAGTGTTTTACAACTAACAACTTTATTCTCAAACTTAAAGGTACAGTGTATAAGAATTACTGGCATCTAGCGGTAAAGAGAAGCATAGAAATCTATCTATCTATCTATCTATCTATCTATCTATCTATCTATCTATCTATCTATCTATCTATCTATCTATCTATCTATGAATAAAAACATTAAACGTTATTTTTGTAGTGATATGATACATATAGAAAGACACTTTTAAATGAGACATTAAATTTTTTCTGTCCTTGACCTTTAATTTTATTACACACTGCACATTTAAAAATGATGAAAAAAATACTCTGACAGGACAATTCAATTAAATTGTGACAATTACTGCTTTTCCTGCTACAAAGTTGTAGACTTCGTCATTCCTAATACTTGAATTAATTCTAATTGTAAAGTAGATAAATCATTGACATTAGGATGAAGAAACATGCAGCTTGTATTTCAATTTGTTGGTTTAAAAATATGTGACGACTTCAGCAGCCAATGGCTAAAAAAAAAAACTAAAAAAAACAAAACTGCCTTTTTCGTGCCAAGCGACATTATGTGTTGTATCGCACACGCATCTGGCGACTATCCGAAGAGACACTTTCCTACAAAAACGGGCAGCACAGTAGGCCATTTTTACACAAATGCATAATACAGTACACAAACCCAGAAACGTAGATACACATAGCCAGATGGGGCTGTGAGCTCGCTGTGGGAAAGAATGCATCTTCATTGTCCCTCAGCAGTCTCTGTGGTTATGGTGGACAAGAACTAATGTAAAGCAGCATTATGATCCATGTTCTGATCTCATCTGCCCTGCTTGCTTCCATGTGCCTATTTTTTCCTCTCCTCTCTTCTCTTTTTTGTCTCCTGTCTCACTCTGCTCAACTCCTCTTCTGCCTTCATCTCTCCTTCTATCCTCCCTTTTTCCCTTTCACCACTTATTTTTTGTCCAAGTATGGCCCAGCACAGCACGTAACTGCACAGCCTAAATATAGACAGGAAGGTTAATGGTAAAACTACTCAGGTCAGACACGCGGCAGTGCTTCAATGTAAACTCTCTCACATACACACACAAAGCAGCTACTACCTGACTCGTGAACACGGCTTGCTGTGTGCCAGAGAACAAGGTCATGTCTTTGTAGATGCCAAAAAACACTCATGCCCACACAAAGCACCATGAGTAAAAGTGCACTTTGAATGTTAGCCGAAATTGGGTTGTTTGCCACAGCAGGCAATTGTGAAATCTGTGTAGCAGTTTAGCAAGTGTGTGAGAGTGTGTGTCAAGCTTGTATGTATGAGTCCCTCTGCAGGGAACAGGCCTGTACCATCTCTGTTCCATCTGACCACTTCTGTTGTTCACACACACACAAATACACACAGGCGCACGCAAATAAACAAACACACACGTGTGCACACACACTGAACACACACACCACCTGGCCTCCCAGCTTTGGGCAACAGATGTGGCAGTGCCAGCGCTGTGCCAAGCAGCCGGGGCCGGATGTATGGCCTGGCTTGTCCTCCTCGCAAACTCTTTTCCTCTTCCCTTTTTTCCTCCTTCTCCCGTCCTCGTCTCCTCCTCCCTGTCTGTTCAGTGCTGATGATGTTCCTCTCCTCTCCTCCCTTATGCTCCCTTCCTCTCCAACATACCTCATCCACAAAAGCCTCACCCGCGAGTCTCTCCATCCGTCTTCCCACTCTAATCATCCTTCCATCTCTGCCTTCTCTTCTTCGTCTTTCTTTCCCACGTCTTCAATTTTCTCTTCCTCTGCCCCCTCTGATCAACTCCCATCCCTCATTCCCCATACTTGTCCTCCCTTCCGGACTCTCATCTTCTTCTCTCCTCCTCCATCCTTCGGTAAACCATTTTTTATCATTTTCTCAGAGGTATCAGCTTGTATTCAGCCATTCATCATATTTTCTGTTTTCTCACCCTCTTCTCTGCCTGTCCTACTTTCTCACCAGGCCTCACTGTGCAGCTCTTTTACAAAGTGCTTTGGATTTTAACTGACAAAACTTTTTTTGTTTCATGTTGATTCATCTGAAAACAGGGATCACGTTCCTATTTTAAGATCCTCTGCAGTATTACTGTATTAACTGTAAATAAGGGTTTAAAGTGGCATCTGCAGCTTAGTAAACATCAGATTATATTCAGAAAACAGTGATGTAAACAACAAATCAGATTAAATAACTAAACATGTACATATTTATGTATTAAGAGATAAATACTGTGTGATATATTGTATACTCACCAAGTAATTGATTTACTGTTATTATTATCAAATAACTGGAAAGACTTCTCTTTACATAACTGAATGTAGAAAGGCCACTTAATCTCACTATATTTCAGCTGGATTACAATAAATCTTTCAGACTGAGCCAATGTAATGCAAAAGTTGATCCTATAACTATATGCATAACTATAAGTACTGAGATCAGGTAGAAATCCAGCATTTGATTATTTAAATTTTAATAATAACATTAAACCATTTTTGTTTTATAACTTTATCCTTTTTCTCTTTCCCTTCTTTAGTTTTTTCAAACGGATGCACATGGATTTATGTAGATGGAGAAATGTATTGGATATAAACGCATTCTAATACTTTACCATTAAATTGAGCTCAATTAATCCCATGATTAAAATAATGACAGTGAAATCTACAATGACAAAAAAAAAAAGTCAAAACAAAACAAATTTCTGATCCATGAACTTCCATTTATAGATGAATTCAATTACTGCATGTTATGCTTAACTGGCCTAATTGTAATAAAATACTTAATATAGAGTAATGACAAACTAAACGTAGTCAATGTTTTGACAAAATTAAATGAATAAATAATGTTTTCAGATGACTACCATTTAAATCTAAAGTTCAAGGACAAAATTGAAGGCAAAGCCTTTGTTTTCTAGGCTCACCTCCTTTGCAACCTGATTGCACCTTCAATTTAGAAGTGGCACAGACATCTTCTCTGCTTTTAAAGCTTCAAATATACCTCTCAATCATGCCTGTGAGCTGCTTGTTTTAAAATATCTGTTAACACCGTTCATTGTTTTCGAGCCATTTGTTTTAATTTTGACCTCTTGCTTCTATAACAATTTAACTGCTTTCATGCTGTAAAGCACTTTGGGTTGTGAAGTATGATTAAAGTTTATTTGAGTTGACTGGAATTGAAGCTTAAACATCTGAAAGACAGTTAAAAAAAAATCATAGACATCCTGCTTTCTCTGCATTAACAATAAGAGGTGATGGTGGTAAAGATACATTAAAATGAATCTTGTCAACTCATTAACTTGTTAATTAAACATGTCAAGAATGTTGATGGGCTTGTTAATCAGTTGCCAACAGATGATCTAATGATAATGGGTAATTAGAGCCAGCAGTGAATTCCATAGAGCATACTAACGCTGTAGAGACTGATGACGGACTGCATTAACTGTTGCACCACTTCACTACGACACAATATGAATATTTCTATAATACATATAAGGATGAGAGAGTTGTCACCCATTTGCATGTTAAATACAGGAAAAACGTTATGATGCTGAAGCAGTGTGAAATTACAAACTGATTCCATACCACCTCCAGTGATTCTTCAATGAACTGAAATGCTCTCTATTAAGTGTGACTGTGGCACTGACAGGCGTAAAAAGCAGCGTTCTTATACAGAGAAAAAAAAACCCAGCTTAATCCAGATTCACATTATGTCTTTCAATTTAATATGTCATCCAATCTGAACGAGTGACGTCTTGTGCTACCGAATTAAATTCTGGATCTGTCGCTTCACTTTGCCACCATAACTTGAGGTGGAAAGCTGAGAATTTTTATGCTTTTTCACGCTACGATGGAGGCACCAACTGATAGAATTGCTTAACTAATAATGTATCTGGTCTCCTGATAACTATTCAGGAGACCAGATACATTATTAGTTAAGCATCAAGCATCAGGCCGCCCACTGTTGCGCATTAAAGCATTGAGTCCAAGTAAATTTGGCCTTGTAGTTAACAGTGTTTTACCATGTTTACATCAAAATCTTGGTTGGCGGTTGAATTATGACAAGGAATGTTACAATTAGTTGATCTGTCTATTAATGACAGTATCAAATGTCATAATTAATTAATCATTAGGATCCCTCATTATAGTCACTTTTCATAAAGGATATTGTCTGAACCACAGCAGCCGATCAGTGCAACTTGCACGTGGAACAAAAACAAAGTTACCAAAGTTTTTAAAAAAATTACCAAGGTTTCATTGTGGAAAGTGGCTCACCAGCTGGTAAAGCATGCCTAGAAAGTTGCAGTGAAAGGAGGAAATACACTAAATATGTTTTACCTGCAGAAAAATCAACCTGCTTTTAACGCTAAGGTTAAAGTAAATACAAAATAGTTCGGTTAAATGATGTTAATGTTTAAATTATGCAACAATGACATTAAATGTTATCATGTCATTTGCAATTTTGTAATTACATCTGACTCGTTTTGGGTTTACAGTGGAATATGAAGAGTTTAGCAGATTTTGCTGAACTTTACATTATAGGGATGAAAAATAGTGGGGAAAAAAGTCTTTTTGGCAGATAGCTTTACTGTTCAAACAGTGTTGACTAAGCATGAGGTTGGTGCCTTTTAGTTGCTGTACAAGAAACATTCAATTCCAGATATTTAGTCTTGTTTCTCACTGTTCCAGTACAATTTATGTTTCAAACAGCAACTATTCTGCTACAGGACTGATGGGAGTCAAAGCTAGTTAAACCTTTTATCTGTGTTTTAAAATTTCTCCGCTTAGTTTCATAAGAAATGTTTAAAACCATTTTTATAACGTAGTTCACAGAAAGAAGCTGTAGCCTGTAGCCCTGTCCATTGTATTTTTGTGTAAGAAATCTAGGGCTGAAATGTAATATTCATTTATTAGTTACAGAGTAGAGATGTTTTTTTGGAATGAGACCTCTTGGTTCCTTTACTTTGTTACTATAGTACTATATATTTATCCTATGCTTCCATCAAAATATAGAAATAAATCAAACTTAAAGACCTATAAGGAGTTTTGGTTATTTTACACATTCATGGTGTTGTGAAATGAATTAATACATAATCATTGTAAAATCGCGATTATATCTTTGACAATAGTCGTACCAAGAAAATATAATATATAATTGCAACATCCTTAATTATGACAAGTCATTAAAATGAACAGATGCGGCCGTTTACAGCATTGAAGATCTTAATGCTTTACTCTTCAGTCAAATACAAGTACAGTGCAGAGAAGGTGTGACATATGTGTTGTAAGTGTTACATACTTGCTACAGAGAAGTTATTTAGTGGGTAGGGCAGGTCTGCATCCAGAGGTTTCTCTTTGTAGCCGATGAAGGAGCCGTCTGTTTTCAGCAGGAAGTAACGAGGTCGCCAGTTCTTTATGTACTCGCCTAGAAAAACAAGAATACAAAGGAAGGACAATTTAGCTGAAACATGATCAGTCAGATGTTTGATGTAAACACAACTGAATTCACTTTAATGAGAGAAGATAATGCTGCAGGCAAAAATACCCCCAAGGAATATGATTATTTTAATCAGAATAATGTATGGAAAGTAGTATTAACAGCAATAATAATGATGACTATTTTAAATACAGATTTTATTCCTGAAACAGTTAAGAGCTGCTCAACTGTCATCTGTTCAAAGGACATCACACACATATACACACTGGTGTGTTTACACAAACACAGATATACACACAGCATCTCTGCAGCTCCCACAACGCTTGCCAGATTCAGATCGGATTATTGTGTTAAAAAAAAAAGAAAAAAAGACAAAAACATGTTTACCAGCACAACACTCAAAGTATGCATGCCAGAAACATCATCTGGCTGATACATGGGCAGGTGTTGAGGTGACGACCCTTCTACCAAATGCTCCAACACACAAGCGTATTGTGCACACGAATACACATAAACCACTGGTCACTAGCAAAAGAGGACAAATGGATAAGAGATGAGGTGACAAGAGATAAACCAAGATTAAAAATGGAGAATTACTCTTCTTAGATGTCAGCAACAAAAATTAACATCTGCTGTACAGCTGGTGACAGAGTATTACCCAACTGGCCGACACAGACTGGCAGTAAGGTGGTACCACAGCTTTGCTGGATGACCCGCTACAGGATTACATGAAGCATCAAATATTTCCACACCACAGAGGAGGATAGCACTAACTGGAAGCAGCATGGATACACGCATGGATTAAAGTGTACATCCAGACGTAGTTGTTTGAGAGCAGTGAGTACAAATACATTGATGATACTGTGCGCACACATGCGCTAACTCAGAGTACACAGCTGAAGTAATACTGACACATACAGCTCTAATGAAAGAAACTTTCCAAAGCCGGGAGCTGTGTAAACATTTCACTTTCTCATTCTTCTCAACAGTAATAAAAACCACAGAAGGACACAAATGTTCCTTACTTCTGAAGTCCTTTTAATTAACCAGCTATTCCTCGACATGCACATTCACCGTATGTAAATAATGCACAAAAACTCGAAACCAACACGCACACTACATACAATCCTCAGTAAAGGCCCTGATCACTTTGTTCGGCTAATTCGCTGTGAGAGGAGAATCGGCTGAGTGTATATATGTGTGTGTGTTCCATTTGTGACATCCATTTAAAGAGGAAATGACAGCAGGCCGTGCTCGTTAACACATTTCAGAAAAACACCTGCTCCGCTGAAGGAACCATGCGACTGTGGGCTCTGCCGGTACCTCTGGGTGCTGGTAGTGGTGGAGATGTGTGTATTTGTGTGGCAAAGAGGTTGCAATTGATCTGAGCCAGCACATCGGGACAGAGAGAACGCAAAAATGCTGTTTGGTGCCAGTACCTTATCAGGACCACCAAATCACACCTCTCCCTCTCCTCCATCAGTCTCTAATTTTCTATTTTTTCACAAATCCACCCACTCTCCTGTTTTTGCCATTTCCTTCTCCTGTTCTTTCAGAAACAAAGCATATTCTTTGGATCACTTGCTACTTATAAACAGAGCGTTGTGACAGGGGCTGAATGGTGGGGGTGGAAGAGGGAAAAATCTTTTTTTTTTTTAAAATAGACAAAATGAAGAAGAATGGGAAAGGGGATTTATAGCAAAAAGAAAGACTATGCCACAGATGCTGGTCAGCTGGTGAAAAAATAATCCTGTATAGACAAATGTTAATTAACAGAAAACCAGGTTCCCTGTAGAAAGAATGACATTGTGCTTTAAAGTCTATAAATTAAAAAAATCAACATGACAATCTATACAATAATCTGCTGGGTTGTAAATTAAGTTATATTAAGGAAGTTTCTGCAATAAACAGTGAATGTTCAGTTTTTATTGAGACAATGTCAAATGCAAAAACCTTGGAGCCTAGTATCAGTCTTTAGTAATGAACAGGTATTACTTTTGTTTACCTCCTATAGGTTTATCTCAGATAGGTTATATGAACATACATTCTCAGTTCATTCTCCATTCTCTGGAGAGGAGAATAAAATTTTTGCTGATTTCAAATCGGATTAAAGAAAGAAATTAACTGTCAAAATGGGTGAGAAAAAAGTTAAACTGATAAAACTTAGAAACTGGCCGTGATGACTGGCTTGCTGGTGCACGTCCAGTCATTTCTATGAGTCAGTTTCTAGATGAGGTGTCCAACCAATGAAAGCCTGTGGTTGGCCACTTCATCCCTCAGCTGTCCAGTACAACTGAAAACATTTAAGCAATCCTTCTGGCCAGACCTAGAAAGTCTGTATGTGTGTGTGTGCGCTTCTGTGTGTCCACTGGGGGGCGGGGAGGGGGCAGCCAGGGGTGGCACAGACGGAGAGAGGAGATGGACAGTTGTCCACACACGCTGTTCCAAACAAACACTGTCATGCGCACGCACACACAGACTAAAACAATTCTGTTCCGACAGTTCCAATTCTCCATATGATCCAATGGTGTTCTGTCAAGCTATCCCGTCTTGGCCCTGCCTGTAATGAGTCCAGCGAGCTCTCCCACTCTGGACAGCTTGTCTGGGGAGCCACATGTCTCTAGTTTGGACTGCTGGAGAAAACAGAACAGCCGGTCTCCTTCCCACACCATCTTTCTCTCTTTTAGACTCCTCACTTCAGTTTCATTTAGTTTTCTGCACAACTTCACTTTTCCCTTTAGGCCAATTAGTAAATACTACATTACACAGTGTTTAAGACAACAGGAGCTTCTTGTTTCTTGTTAGAACAACAGGATATCTGTGAAATGATTACTGGGAGAATGCGATAAACTATTTAAAAAATTAGTTGTTTAATCATACTTGTCTTTATGCTCCATTTGTTAGGACATAGTTACTGTATTGATTGATTCAGTAAGCAGTGATTCAGAGGTCTAAATATTTTTTTAAATTATATGGAATATCGGCATTTCTGCTATAAATGTTTCAGTCAATTACTTACAGTAAAAAAAAGGAGGTGTCTGCCTTTTAAGACTTTTTATTTATAATTTTATTTAATCTTTCATGACAAGCACAAACTAAGCACTGACAACTGAGCCAGACTTCTTAAAAGTGATTTTAGAATTTCTAGGAGAATTAAATCTTGTTGGCACATCCTCCAGTTGCAGCTTGTGGATTTAGCAGTAAGAGGCAAAGATGAATCAGCTGTGACTGCGTCTGTTCCAAGCTTTCTGATTGGATAATTAGAACAATGCACTTGCTTACTGTCACTCAATTAGAAAACTGATTATTCACTTCAGGACAGAGGGGGAGAAATGAGAGCGAAATGCAGACAGGATAAATGGGGGACAGGTATAAATAGCAATGCTGAACTTCAGCCAGCGGAACAGAAATGAGACACAGAAAACTTGCAAAAACTTTTCCTATCTCTCCGTCTCACACCGTCTCCTTAAGGACATCAGATATAACACGTTTTTCGCTCAGAGCAAGACAGACAAACTAAGGAAAAAGCGATGACGAGAAATTAAATAAATAAGTCCATAACTATGTGAGCTCACCAGCCATTTGTTAATCAACCCAAACAGGGATTTAATCTAATGCTTTGGCCAAGCTAGAGCTGATATGCAGATGGTGCAGAGACAGTGCTGTGTGACTGGCACTCTGGGAGCTGGAGAGGAGGTGGGTGGTGGTGTACAGAGGTAGGAAGAGGCAAGGATGAGAGTGGAGAGGAATAACAGACACAGCAGCTCAGCTCAGACACAGAAAGAAAAGCTGCCATTAAACAATGTGATGCACAGATACTGTACACTTACACTTTCATACATAACCACACATCTGTGTTTCGTGCTTTAGAGAGTTTAGTTATTGACAAAAAGGCAGTAGTTTAGGGAGTTCAATGAACTGGTACAGGCTGCATCATGTAACAACAGAATGCGGCCAAACAAAAGAGTGAGTTTGAGCTGAAATTATTAACTGGCTGAGCTTCTTATAGTCAAAGTTCAAGACACCTGCAGAAGCAAAAAGCAAGTGGAGGGTCTTCACGTGTCTGAATGTGTGAGAATTAGTGGCCAATACTTGAGGAAAGGTATAAGAGATGTGCAGGAAGGAAGGAAGGCTAAAGATCAGGCAGACAAATAATGGGTTAAGGAAGTGAGTGAAAGAGACGGTAACTGGAATTGGCAGAGGGCATTAGGGGTTAAGAAAGTCAGGAACTAGGTGGTAAGACACTTAGAGAAGACATCTGTCTGACAGTCTTTCTGTGACAGCTAAAAGCAGATGAGGTTCTGCTTGCATGTGGCTGAAGAGGATTTTTTTTTCCTCACCATTTCAAGTGACTGGAAACATTTTTGAGAAACACCAGACACTTTTTAGTTGTATCCTTTTTGTTCACAAGTATATGGCCGTGTGCGTGACCGCTACCCCAGCAGTTCAAACTCCAGTCTGCTCAGACATCTTAAGGGGAATCCAGGCTCTTCAAAGACAATCCACTTAGAGTGCATTAGTCTCATTATCACATTGGGACGGGGCTGCTGCTAGTGTGCATGTGCGTAAATACTTTAACTACAGTCGGCATCGGTGACAACAAAAAAAAAAAGTGGGATTGCATGATCATCATAAAAGTCTAGATTGTATTTTTGCACTTGCAAAACATGGCAAGAACTGTTGGGTGGGTTGTTGGGGACGGCTTTAAAGAATCAAAGAAGTAAATTCAGTTTGAAGCTGGGGCTGCAGCTGGGTTTAAAGGTTTAGTGCTGAAGTCACAGCAAAAGCCTTTGGCTCAGTCTGTGGAAAGAAGCTACATGGAGTCCACAGCAGTGTAGAGATGAAGAAGTCTGAACTGAATATAAAGAAGAAGATGGCTGAGCAAAAAAAACAAAACAAACATGAGTGAGATGAGGGCCTCAGTGTAAGCTGTTAAACCCATGCCGGTGACAGAGAGCTGGGATAGGGCAGGGTAGCCACAGAGCAGCCAGATTGAGTGAAAACCCATGGGAGTATGGTCATCCCTTGGGGGCCACTAGGAGGTTTCACCCAGCCAGCTGCACACAGCCAGAACCTCCTGGTAGGTTATGCTGGGTGCACACACATACATACACACATTCATGTCCATGCAGGCTGCCCTGGTGCCCCTCTGCTTCCCCAGCTGGTACAGAAGAAGGTATTTGTACATGCACTCGTATGAACACACACTGGAAACACTCTTTTTAATCACAACACTGTACTTTCAGGTTATTTGGGAAACTGACTTATCATTAAGGCTGAATATTTTAGAAACTTTAAATACTTTTTTTCTTTTTCTTTTTACTTCTCCCGTGCCCCCACCCTCTCCTAAATTGCAGTACCTCCATATTCCAGTAGATGGTGGTGGCTCCCTGAAGCATGTTGGCTATCGCTGTGACGCTGACACAGAGCCGGCAAGTGACTGACATACTTGCTGCAGCCAAGACGGGTCTCACCCTAATCCCCCTCACAGCACTGATGTACGTGCATGTGTATATGCGCACATGTGTGCGTGTGTATACAGTACTTATAAGACTGTCTCCTTGCGTGGATGTGTACATTTCCACATGCAGACTTTTAGTCAGCATAAACCTGCATCTGTGTGTCTGTGTGTGTTTATATGTGTATGATAAGGCAGAGTCCATTGCTTCCTAAAGCACCACAGGATTACTGAAGTGTTAGTATATTAGCATCTTAGCTGGAGGGCTGCTGCTCAACACCACCTGTGCTAGACACGAGGCTTTGGTTACCCACCTAAACAGTAGGAGGGTGAAGGTCACTTAGCCAAGGCAACTCCAATCTTGTCATCGAACCTTATTACTCTTTTTTTTGTTTTTTCTTCCCACAGCCTTGATAGACGGATGGAGCAAAACAGACAATAAGCAGTTGTTTTGACTCTTCAGTTTCATACATGTTACTTACAAACAGGCTCAAAATAAAACAGGATGTAAATCTTAGCAACTTTAAAATCAGCTCTGCTGAATCATGTATTCATGAACTCTGTAGCTGTAACAGGTGAACCTACCCATTACAGTGTGAACGACACCTCTAATAATGACCATATAATTTTAACATCATGTGACAGCTACACTTAGCTGTGAATAAATGATGCATTTCCAAACTTCATTGCAGACCAACTTACAATAAAAAACCTAAATACTGAGCTAAAAAAAAAACATGGAAATGATAAAGTTTATCTTTTTTAATGTCCTGATAAAGACCTTTTCATTCAATAGAGCCGCTTTAAATATTCTTTATGTTCACATCTCAGGTAACATGCTAATGTTAAGAAAAAATACAAAGAATATTGGTTCTATTTTAAGCAATAATACGACTCAGAAACTACTACAATGATGGTAGATTCATTTGTTCAGCTGTGATTGTTCCCGTGAGGTACATGACGTTCTCTGTGTAACACCAGTGCAGGAGAAATACTCTGACTGCTGCCTCACTGGAGCGTGAGTGTTTCTATCTTCACATCCCTGGGAGAGCTTTTTAAAAAACTCTCATAATTTAGTCTAATTTTCAACTAGTTTTCTTACACATGCCCTCGGTTCACTGACCAAAGTGTGCTCACGTGTGTGTCCACACGTGTCTATGTGTGTGACATTAGGACCAAACTCCACCATGGACGCAGAAAGCAGCAATGATATGCTGTCATGTAAATCAGATAAATAACATCAGTTACTGTTTAGATTTTTTAATAGAAGGACATAGTATAAACTTGTTCTAGAGGAAAGGGAACCTGAAATGAGTGCTGCTGTTTGGCGCTGTGTAGAAAATAAGACAAAAAAAAAAAAAGCCAGTGACCTTCTAGTGGAGGCGGTGGGTAGGGGAAACACTGGAAAGAAAAACTATATAAAGTACAGTTTTTATAAAGCTTAGGGGGAAAAAAAACAAACAAACACCAGAAAGGTCTAAATAATGGGCAGAGAAATGCTAATGAGAAGAAAATGGGCAAATCCTAAGCTTATCAAGATGGGTCAATGACTTTATCACTACAGCTAAGTGTCATTTTGTGCATTTTCTGAAATTGTACTGCTCTCTTGCTCTGGTTAGGTAAAAATGTACAATTTAAGGCTTTCTTTTCATTTTAAAGTTTCTTTCCAGTAGGGGTAGGCGATATAGCCAACAAAAAAATAAAAATCGATAATTGTTTTTTATTTTCCGATAACAATTATTCTGACAATATCCTTTAAAATGTGTTTTTTTGTGTTTTGTTTTTTTTTATAGAAAATGCTGTCAAACTCTATTTGCTTACCAGAACATCTATGGAAAGACAAGTGTTGCAGAACAATAGCTCTTGTTTATTTTTAAAAGTGCTTCATAAATCTTGTGCAAAATGCACACAAACATTTTATGGCATTCTGCAAAACGTTGCCCAACAATATCCTATTGTCATATTTAACAATGAACAACTTCAAGTTATGTCCAGGCTGTCCTTAAAATCATATATATATATATACATATACATATATATATATACATATACATATATATATATACATATATATATA
>JBAMHW010000018.1:21738283-21756201 GCA_037177495.1 Rhadinocentrus ornatus | reverse complement strand
TTGGGCCTTGTAGGGGGGGGGGGTGGGGAGAAAAGGGGAGAGGAGAGGAGAGGAGAGGAGAGGAGAGGAGAGGAGAGGGACACAGCAGACAGCGGTGGCAGTGGCGGCTGTAGCGACTGGTGATTGATATCAGAGATCTGGCAATGCCACCTGATCCAGCCAGCCAGCCTCCAGCAACACTGAACTCACTGAACTCACTGAGCCAAGATGGCTGCCTCACTGCACTGCACCCAATGAACCCCACAGTAGAATAATGTATACAGTAAAGCAAACAAGACTTCCCAGAGGAATTACATGGTAGAGATGACACACGGAGGAAGAACTGATAAAAGATGGTGTTGGTTCTAGATGATGTTGCTTCTCATTACATATTGATTTCTCATAAGATCATGACAAGATGCAGACATGTTGGGACACATAAAAGAAAGATTTTTTATAAAAGACAGTATTTAATAGAGCCACTTCCTGACTGTATTAACATCAGTCCAGCCAACACTGATCTGAGTTCTGGATATCATGTCAAGATATGCCCTAGCTGGAGCAATACAGATAAAAAGATAAGAAACACTCAAGTGAATGTGCAAGTTAAAATAAGGTAATACTGCATTTAATTCAAGATGCCATCACATTTAACCACAAAAAGTAATGACAAATTTCCAAACCAAAATTTGTAAACTATCTGATTCAAATTTAAGATACAGTCTTATAGGAGTAGTTTTTTTAGCAGAGAAGTCTTGGCTTGAGATGTAGTTTAAATTCTTTAACTTCAAAATGCAGCTAACATTAAACCAATTTAGGCTTAACCTACATAAGATCTTCAATAATGGTGAAGGTTAAAAAGGAAATACAATGTTTACTTTTGAGATAATTTGATTTGGTTGAGTTAAATTCAAATTTGATATAATAGCTCAGCTCTTCATGATGATAACTATGCTAAAACGAAGGTATGACTCTCAAAAAGCTGCCAGTAACCTCAATAATAAAAGAGTGTAGCATACACAACATCCCTTGATAATTATCTTATATGTGATTGGTAAAAACCCTAACTGATAAACATTGAATCATTGATCTTCCACCATTTCAAAAACAGTTCTCTACCAAAACTCACTCTACTTTGACAAAGCTGCATCACCTCTGATTAGTAACTTTGCAGGGGAAAAAAAAGAAATAAAACACCTCTGGGGAACAGACAGAGTGTCAAAGAAAAGATGATGCTGTTCTCCTTGTCCCTCCCCTCCCTCCTGGCCATCTGTTGTGCTGACTGCTGTGTGGGCTGATGCTGGTGGAGGTAACAGTATCCACTGCAACAGTGGCTGAGTGTGACCTCTGTGGCCTCACTCGGGTTTACAGGAGGTAAAGTCCTGGCTGCAGCAGAAATGAAGGTGGGTGTACTTCGGTTTTAGATTTTTTACCGCGAGATTAAACAGACTAAAACTGTTGCTGACTGAAAGGAGAGCCAACATCTGACATCTTCCCCCCAAAACACACAACACAAACCCTTTCCCTAGGCTACACCTGTATTCAATTTCCCACTATTCACAAAGTACATTTTGATCTTTGAGTATTAATAATAAGGAATATAACAGGTTTTCAAACATTTGTTATAATGCTCCTCCTGTAAGTTTTTTTGTTTTGGTAATAACTGTTTATCACATAAAGAAATGATTCGGCTAATTGCCCTCCACACCCTGAGTGGATGGGAAGGCTCAGTCATCTGATGACACAGTTTACTGTACTTTGTAGAGATGATCTTCCAAAGTTTGGCCTCTGTGCAGAAATATCATTTATGAACTAATTGTTGTGAGGAAATAGAGTTTTAAAAAAATATCAGCCCAAGTCTAGAATACTTGTGCTGCTGTTTTTGAGGGCAATTAATTTACACTAATAACACTGATCAGCATCCTGTGATATGTTTAGTTTGATGAGTGTCTGCATTAACAATTTACATACCTGTAATGTTTGACCAACCTTTCCCATTAGTCACCACAATCAGAGATACTTGGTGATACTCAGTGATTTGGTCAGTAAACAAACATTTCTCTTCATCACCAGATCAATTAGCAAGTTAAAAACTATAAAAAGTTGCTGTATAAACTCAAATTTAAAAACAGGCATTGAAGAGTATCACCCATTCTGTTAAAATTATCTACAACACAATAGTCACCAAAACTGTAAAGTCACTGTTTTTGCTTTTTGGCAATGCTAATGTACCAAACTTGAAACATCCAGTTCTCAAGAACCAAACTACTAATAGACCTGAACTTCAAAAAAAGGAAAAATATACAAGAAATGTAATCGGATTGAATTTAGGCACAACCAAAAACATAGCTTAAGGATTTACCTGAATAAAAGAATAGAGATGGATTTACTAAGAGGAAAATAAATTCATCACAAACAATCTAATCTACACTGATAAATTGCCAAATAAAACACCCCTTAAGACTCACAGCAAGAACAAGACAGTATTAATCAAAGGCACCTGAGCAATATTTTTCAGTTAGATTCTGTTCATTTATCTCTCCTCTACAGTTTTTTTAAACTTTCAGTCATTTGTGTTATCGTCTTGTATCCAGTACAAAACAAAAATAGTGAAGCACTTTCCATGCAGATAAAACACAGACAAAAGTAACTGTAGCATAACAGCTTTTTTATGGGCATGTGTATCTTTCTGAGTAGATGTTATACTATACTCCTGGGTCTCACTTAACGTTTAATTTCAGTAAAAAGCTGTCTAATGACAAAAACAGCAGTTTTTGCAGTATTATGACCTGGACAGTGAGTCAGCACTCTGACCCTGCACCTCTCCCCACAGACCAACACAGACAAAAATTTAGCATATGATGCAGACAAACATTCATATTCCTGACACAAACACCCCTCCTTCCCTCCCTAACGTCTCTCTCATGCTGACAGACCCTGGTATTGCTGCGTCGTGACTGAGGGCAATGTGTTTCTCTTAATATGCACAGGCGAATGTGGAACGCACCAGCACGCTGGCACATAAAAATGACACCCCCCAACTTCAGAATGCATGCTGTTTTCTGCGTGTGTGTCTGCATGTCTTTGACAGAGCAGAAGAGCATGCAGTCCATCTAGTGAGGAGCAGCATGTTCTGAGCCTACATTACCCAGAAACCTGCTGTGGACTATGCATCCATGTCACTTCCTGTTCAACAGTTTCTGTTACACATTCCTAGACACCATCACATAGTCAAGGGATGATGTTCATTGGTTTAGAAGTCTGGAAATCCCCTCTCATCCAAACACACACATAAATTCAGAAACACTTCAACTTGTGCCTGGAGGAATCAGCTCCAACAAACACACGACTCTATGAAATTGTAGTTTGAATGAAGTCTGACCCCCCCCACAATCAATGCAAATGACTTTTCACCTGTTGCAGCAAATTCATTGAGCAGGCTGCAAGCTGTCAAAGGCTAACAAGAGGGAAGTGCTATTGTTTGCTACATGCTCTCCAACTGTTACAAATTTTTCTTATTTCTCACACAACTGGCTCAAAACAGGATGTGTTGTCACAACGCCTCAGAGCTTCAACTGCCCCCTCAAACCCATGTCCTATGGCTCTTAATGACACCATTCAGGATATCCTCTGAGTTTAAGACACATCTCTGTTTAACACCACTACCGAAATTTCGAACAGAATCGATTTCACAAACTACTAGAGACACTTTCATGAGAAAAAAAAACCCCATTGCTCCATGCAGTGTAACTAAGGATCTTGTAGATGTTACTACAGTAACTGCACAAACACATACCCATGCACACTGCTTATTCAGACACAGCCTGAATGAACCACACAGAGGCTTAGCAAGCAAACATCCAGCTAGGCTTATCATGAGACACACTCAAACATATAGGGTACACTTGGACAGTAGATAATCAGACATCCATGTGATCACACACAAAATCGCAAACACTTCCATCCTCCCACCGGCACATGTGGACAGGCATGGCCAGGCCCTCAGTCTAGACAAGAGGCAGAAAAGAAGAGAGAGAAAAGAGAGGCACAGTGGAGGGAAGTAGAACAAGAGAGGTTCAGGAGGTACTTACCCCGTTTCTGGAGCCATCCCTCTCTAACGATGGTGACATCGCTCATGGTTCCTTCACGCCGAGTCTGATGCCGCTACACGCTTGCTCCACACAGAGAGAGAGGGAGGAGGGGAGGAGAGGAGGGGAGGAGAGGAGAGAAAGAGAGGGAGAGGAGGAGAGGAGGTGGGGGGAGGGGGGGTGGCTCTCCCAGCCGCCGCGTCACTCTCCCTCCCTTCCTTTCCTGTTCACCCTCTAGTCAGCGCAGTCTCTCTCTCTCTCAGATACACACAAACATGCGGCGTGTATGTCTATGTGTGTGAGTGTCGTTTTGCTTCCTGTTGTGGCTTATCTCCCTGCCTCCCTCCCTTCTTTTCCTTCTGTTTCTCCCCCTCCTCCTCTTCCACCTCCTCCTCCTCTCGCGTTCCCTCTCCAGACCTTCCTTTTCACCAGTAGTGACTCAGCCTGGAAGGAAGTGAAAGGAGAAAAGAAATAAAAACATAAGAAGAAAAAAATGGAAGGCATGGATTTATTTTTCTCCTCCTCTGCTTCACAATAACTAGCAAGAAAAACAACAAGTTATTGTGGGGACAAAAGCTTCCTCTTCCCCCACCTACCCAATCATCCACCCAGTTCTTCTTTGTAAAGCCAACACTCTCTGTTAAACAGGATGAATTTATTGCTTAGTAGAAACTGACCTTGATTGCTAAACTCACATCTCTAAGCTCTACTTCTGCTTCATTCATAGACAGTTTTGCTGTGGTTAAAAGGTGTTTAGTACAACATCTAGTCTAGCTGTCTGAGTTTACTGTATTTCTGTATGTTAGGTTATTTTGTTAATGTGTGCATGTAGGCTGATCTGTCTGTCTGTGTGGGAAGTGGGAGAGCATCTCAGGACTCTGGAGTAGAGCTTAGTTAAAAATAGCAACAACGGCAGTTAGGGATGCTCTCACACTCGCTTTCTCTCAGCAAATCTCTGCACCTTTCTGTCGTCTCACTCCTGTTCTCCCTCTCTCTGCCGCGTTTACCTCAAATGCACCCTACTACACTATTTTACACAACCTGCAACAACACTACGCTGCTCAGCTAGAATGGAGACCAGTACTACTGTGGTTAGGCTACAGTCATAGTTCTCTTGCTGGAAATCAGTATTCAGATCAGCTAGTGTCTGCACTGCTGCAGACACATGGAGGGAGGGACTGCAGCGTCAGAGCGACGGCTGGAACACTCACAGATGACAAATATACCCTTGGAGAGTCTTTTTTTACGCTTTACTTAATGTTGAAGCAGCATGATCGTGACTAACTGGAAACCAGGTGATGAAATGCAGACATTTGTATGAAATCTTGTATCTAAATGTTAAATTAAAATACGTCAACATGTAAGTGTATAGAAAAACTAGAAGCACTCAGAGAGCACAGACCTCCGTCAAGCCATTGGGTCACTCACCTGAGAAAAACCCCAGAAGGCCAAACTTTCTATCCAGTTACCAACCCTAATGTCAACACTCTTATGTATACTTCAAGCTAATATATCACTATTTCCATCATCAGCATAAATACCACATCTTTTTTAGAATCCTGGACCCTGCAAACATACTTTTAGGCACCAAGATAAAGCAAATAGCTATTACAGTCTTAAAGTTATTGAAGAAATTTGCATTTACTCTAAAGGCACCAATCTGGGTTAGCCACGATAAGGGTTAGCTGTTAGTGTATTAAACATCTACTATGACATTTTTTATTCCAACGATTCTGGGCATTACCTGTCGAGTTAGAAGCCGTAATAGCAAAATTATTCCTATCTCCCAATAGTAAAGAATTCTTTAAAAAATTCCTGGATCCAGACAGTGATCCCGATCACCCCCAAAATGTAATCACTTGTTCTTTATTCCATTTCTGACTTTTCCTGAAAATGTAATAGAAATCCATTCTATACTTTTTAAGTTATGTTGCTATCAGACAGACAGACCAATGTTTACAAAAACATAACCTCCATCTTGGTGGAGGTAAAAATGGCCTAAGCTTCACTCTAAGCCAGGGTTCACCAACTCTGGACCTCTTGAGCCAGTGTCTTGCCATGAACCTCACCCATCATTGCCACAAAGTAAACATGATTAAGAAGTTTTAGCTGGGAGAATAGGAAATTTGTCAAAAATTAGAACAAAACAACTTTGCACAAGTTGTTAAATTCACCCACAATTAGATTTAAGTCAATTTTGACTAATAATCTACAGGGTAATTGGATGACACCATATAATCCTTATCTAGGAGCCTGAAAGAACCACATCAAAGAGGTCCCTGTTTAGACGCAAACAACTTCCAACCACTCTTCAAGGCAAGTCTGCTAGATGTTTTATCAATGTTATTCCAAACACCAGGGATCAGCAACACTGGTCCTTGAGGGCCAGTTTCCTGCTGATATTGGATGTTTTCCTGCAGCAACACACCTGATTCAAATGAATGAGTCATTAACAGACTTGTGCAGAACTTGACAACAAGCTTTTGGAGATCTATTTCATTTTAATCAGGTGTGCTGCAGTAGGGAAACGTTCAATGCCTGCAGGACACGGGCCTTCAAGGACCAGCACTGGTGATCCCTGCCATACACATTACTTAAGTTTTGAGATATAATATATCATAATAGTTGCAGATATATAATATCTGCAACTATTACTGCCATTTCCTAAAGCCAAGATGGAGGAGAATCTATTAACTTGTGCTAACTTGTGTACAAATCACAAGAATGTCTAATGTTTGCAAATTGGCTAAAACATGTAAAAAAAATTAACATCTTTTTTGATTTAATTATAAAATTATGCATACAGCATTATAAGATATTCCAAAGGTGATCACTTAAGGTAAATTTAGCTCTACAGAGAAAGCCATCCCCACAATCCTCTTGTCGGGACATTACAGCACACGTTAAGTCATCTCACCTCTCTTCCCGCCCAAATCACTGGCTTCACACAAACTCTGGCCAAAATCCACTGATGTAAACCCATTATCCCCATTTAATGAAAGCCAGCCTTTGGCAGGACCTGAAGAGTCACAATGTGTGCACCCAGGATGTGTTTAAACCACATTTTTTATTCTTGTGTACATCTGATAAAAGAGAATTTATCTTAACCAATATCCAACAATGGTTACCTAGCAGGGCTTGACAATTATGGTTGCCTGTTTGCCTAGGACGATTGAATTCTGTGTTTCATGCAGCTGTCATACTTAAAAAAAAAATTTCAGTTTTAAAATTGTGTTATTGTTGGTAGCTGTCTACTAGTCATTCATTATGCCTTAAATTTTAAGTTAACAACCCTATTTCTAATAAGTTCAGTTTGTTTTCTTTTGTATGTTAAAAAATATTGCAAATACTGTGAGGTGTGTGTTGCTATTAAACTTGTTAGGGTGCAGGTAGTCAAAGACCCATAACACTGTCCATATGTAAGGGAGAGCTGACATGAGAAAGCACGGTACTTTACACACAGAAGCGGTGGTCATGCTTTCGACTCTGACGTCAGTATTAGATAACATTATATATGTGAGTTCATTTAGATCATAGGATGAATCCGAGTGTCCTCCTCGCTACTGAGATCACATTAATAAAAACATAAGTAACAACTGCGCTACTTGCGTCAAGGTGAGAGCTGTTTGTTTACTGATGCATGTTGCATGCATTATGGCAAAAAACGGATGTAAGCCATTCCCACTATAATTAAGGGAAATAGATTGTATGGTATTTCTCAACACATTACTTTCAAACACAGGGTCATCACATGTTCTTATGACAATAACACGCATCATCAAGCTAGCTTTAACGTGATTCACGTCATATTTACTGTCAAAACAGTGCAGCTAGCTTGCAGTATTACCTGTGGCGACAGGTGCCGTGGTATCCCAGTGCACCTGCTCCTCACAAACCGCTCGGGTTATTTGCTTTTCCTCCCTTCTGAGTGAGTGAGGTAAAGCTATCCGGGATCCTAAGCTAAGCCAAGCAGTTGACGTTTCGAGCCGGGGCAAAAATAATCGTTTGGAGCTACTTCAAACGGATTTCCGAGAAGCTGCGAGTAGCTACCGTTACTGCAGCCAACGGTTGTTTTGACTCGCAGGAAAACTAGTGACGTCACTCAGAGAAGCATCAACCCCGTGCCCTCGTGCACCACGCCTCCATTTTCACGCAAACATACAGTCGCACTCACATCCTACCGTCTCGCCCTGTTCTGCTTTCGATTTTAACGGTTTCTGCTCGGCGTCTGATTCTCCTCCACTATGCACTTCTCTCATCATCCCATTCCAGCATCCCGTGCATCTCTGCCGGCTAATGAACCAACTATCGCGAGAGTTAAGAGTTAAGGCGGTTTATATGTGAGATAACCATAGACTGTATACAGTATAAAAGAGGTAACTGGGTCTTCTCCTGGTTACAATTGACTACATTATCTCATGCAGTGAAGATTTGTGGATGAAAAATTAATAGAGTATAAATGACAGTAATCTTTTGAGAATTGGAAATGTAAGTAAAACCAATCATATTCAATATTTTAAAGTCGCAGTATTTCAAATAACATTAATTACTGTTTGATTTTGCAATCCCCCAGATATTTGCATGTCTTTAGTATAAAGCCGGTTTACTTAGCAAAAGATTAAGTGGTTTGGTCAAGTCAGCCTAATTCTTTCAAACTCAAAAACGCTTTGTTCTTGCCTCTATAATACACAGAAGTACTTCAGTGCATCTCTCTCACTATATATGCCGAAGTTTGGGCCCCAGATGAAAAAAGTTTATCTGTAAGGAGAAAGCATATATATATATATATTAAATGCTTATTTTTTACATAAAAAATTAGTACAACATTACCATTTTAAATAGTTTTAGGGTTTTATCATTTATAAATACGAAATTTATACATATCCTAATGTAAACTAACCTTTATACTGGTTAACCTCAGATGTCCAAGTTCAAGTGAATGCAGCATGTAATTACACAAAACCCTACTGAAGGATGTTTGCACAGGTGTGAACTACTGTCTCCAGGTACATAAAACATAGCAGAAGACAGGAAATGTTTTTTTCTGCATAACAATGAGAATTCTTGACCAGCCAAGCTTAATTTTTCTTACCGGCATGTAAAATTAGCTATTATTTTTTCCCCAACTTTTACAAAAGCTTTAGTTGTGTGAAGTGGTTAGTTATTATCAAAAATTTGTTTTTTGTTGTTTTGTTTTTTAAAAAAGAAAGACTTAAAACATAGAAAATTGCTATGAGGATTATTAGAAAATCGAATTAGAATCCCTTGAGTACTAAAGACCTTCAGTGAGTTCTAGCAGTCTACAGTGGCCATGTGCTGCTCTGCATGTTATGCAGCATCTTTAATTGTGTTTACAGCCAGAAGGATCAGACAGCTGCATAGAACATGACACACGTTTCTGCACAACAGCTGATCAGATGAATGTAAACCAAAATGTGTGGTGCACATTTGAGGCTCAGATTGTTTTGACAACGCATTTTTTGAATTCCTGTGCACTTCTTTTGTTTTCCAGTGTGGTCAGCTGTCTTATTATGGTACTTAAATTTTCTTACAGTTGTTCTTGAGCCAAGGGTCAAATAACACTGGAAATATTTATCTGTATGAATTAAGGGTAGATTCATAATTTCTTGACTTTATGGTACAATAACGCCCCCCATAATCTATTGTCCTGATGGTGGAGCTGAGCTGCAGTGGCAGAGGGAGCGGTTATGGGGTCATGGCTGTGCAGGCACAGGTGGACCTAGTGTGTCACATGATATATGTGTACCATTCTGGCCTCTGTCAACGTACATACACGCATTGCCATCATCTGGCCTTTTACTCACAACCCTGTGTGCAGAGAGAGAGAGACGGAGAGATCATGGAGGGCATAAACCAGCAGCAAGGGAAGGTGTGTGTGTGTGTGTGCTTGTGGGTTATGGGGAGGCAACGGAGGTGGAAGTACAGAGACAGCTTGAAAACGAAAGAGGCATCACAGGGGAGCCCTTCTGTTGCTATTGCTGTGGCCAGACGTGCCTCTGTGTGACACACATACAGCACTCACGCACATACAAACAGTTTACTGTCTGCATCTTGATCTCTTAGGTAAAAAGTACACTCATTTGTAAGGACATGGCATTAAATGAGAATAAAAAATATTATACGTTTTATGCTAATAGATTTTAAATCATGAATAGTTATATGTCAGTTTATATAGATGCCATGTTGTATTTCTGCTTGCTCTGAGACAGTTTTTTGGCTGCACACACCCAGAATTTTTCATTCAGGATAGTGTTTCTAGGCTCAAACGGCAAGACCAGCCTGTAAAATCATGTCTCAAGTTATTTCTAATCCTTAGAGAATAAATTTGAACATACCAACGCTTGGTGAAAACTCTCTGCAGAAAGTCTAGACATTGATGTTCTCGCTTGCCACCACTCCAGAACACCTCTAGATCATTTCAGGACTCCAATGCATGTGTGAAAGCAGCTTCTGTAGATTGTAAACATTTCAGTTTGTGTGTCAGTGTTTTTGCTGTTAGACCCCATAGTGCAGGGGTTCCCATGTCCGGTCCTCAAGATCTACTCTCCTGCAGCTTCTAGGTGCATCCCTCATTCTGATGTCATTCAACAGAGACTGTTAACAAGCCATTCATTTGATTCAGGTGTGTTGGAGAAGGGTTGCATCTAAAAGTTGCAGGATAGTAGATCTCAAGGACTGGACTTGGGTACCCCTGCCATAGTGGTTGTTGATGTGGAGTTTTTATAGACTTTAAATATTTGAGATAGAGAAAAGAATTTAGGAGGTAATAATTGTTGATCACAGCTATTTTCTTTTTTCCAAAATTACTGATGAAGAAATAGGAATAAAAGAAGGAAGATAGAGACAATGGTGTGTACCATACCTTAATTAAACTGATATCTATATCCAGAGATTTGAAAGTGAGAACACATCTTATAAATTGAAAGGTAGAAAACTGGTCACGTGCACTTGTTGCAGTCTGTGTAGTGTGTATTTCAGGCCAAGAGCTGTAAGTGTTGGCTGCAATGTTGCATACACTGCTAGGATGTAGGCTCTGTTTTCATCTGATATTCAAGCACAACATCATGGAAACACATGTTTCCCTCTTTTTTAAATCTCAGATTGACTTTTTTAAAATTCTAATTAATTTGTTTAAAAAAGGAAAATTACACAAGTGAACACAAGTACTAATGCTAAAATGTAAATGTGCCGCATAGTTATCTTAGCAGCTAATTTGCATCTGATTGTCCCTTACGTTTGCTTCGGCTGTTACATGTAATTACTCACTGAGTCATGTGCACATATACAGAAGTATTTTTGAATACACAGCTCTCATCCAAAGACAAATGCAGATTTAGGAAAATGCTTTCAGTATAGATTTTTAAAACTCAGTTACAGTACTGTTTTGAAGCAGTTCCTTCAAATGGTGCGGTTATATACTACTGATGCCTAATTTCCCTATTCTAGAAAGAGAAGACAACACCTTCTGGTTTGGGATGATTTTGACAGCTCTTCAAATGACTTCATGCATCATCTTGAGCACAGAAAAATAATATAATAAAAAAAATTATAGCATATGCAAAGGTTTTGCATAGGCTGTAGTCAACCTTCTACTCAGGTATAGGTATTTAAACGGCTGGTTAGCTTAGATGAACATAAAAATACATCAATAACAAGGCTTCCCTCAAAACAGACCCAATCACAAAGGTTTGTGCCTGATAGAAAGGGCTCCTTTTAGTTTCAAGTTTCTCTAATCTCTCTGGCTTCAGTCTCATCCTGTCACGGATGCTGTGCAACTTATAATTCATATTTTAATGTTTGTGTATTATTAATGCTCTATGGAATAATATACAGCCTTTGAAAACACATCATTCTAACTGAATGAAAATAAGCAATTAATGCAAATATGGGTCAATATAGTTTACAGATCTATACATATTTAATGGAAACTGTGCTATAGGTAGCAAACACAGAATATTTGGGTTCATAAAGTGTCAGTGTATTGGCATTAATGTTATAAATGACTTTCATTTCAAAAGACTGTAGATTAACAGTGATCTTGTGAGTAGTGCAATAGACTGTAGTTGTTTTGGTTCTGGGCTCCCTCGAGGCGTCATTATGAGCAATCTTTGCAGTGGTAGAGTGAATCTGTCCTGTCAATTAGATCAGCTGTGGAAGAGCAACACGTTAAGGTGGGATCCTCAAGGTATGTTCGCTCATCGGTGCATTATCTTACACACAAGTGCACCACATGGTGTATGTTTGTGAACTTCAGGCATGTCAAGTTCCTGTGTGTGCATAGTGTAAGAAAAGCAGGGAGGAAAGCCGTGCAGGACAGAAGAGGTGATGCTGAATGTGTGCTCAAGGAAGGCTGCAATGTTACAGGTATAAAAGTACAAGGTTGATTAACCTATCATTGTCAAACCATGCTTGTGGCTTTATGAGACTGTAAAAATTAGCTTTAATTTCTCATAAAAATTGGGCAAGGTTTAATTTTGGCATAGTTGGATGAAATGTTATGGGCTTGTAATCACCCTGAAAGGGACATAAATATCATTACAGTGGAACAAACTGGCAGAGTAACTAATTACTAAGTGGTTAATAAAAGGTAACTGGAGTCCTTTCTTGGCTGTTGAAGACATTTCAGCTTTGGCTTCATATCTGGTGAAGAATTTCAAGCCTTATTTCTAATGATTTCCTTCTATTCCTACTTTTCCCTATTTTTTGGCAGAAAACCACTGATAGTCATTTATTGATATATATTTTTTAAATTATAATCCTCATGTTGCTGTTATTTTGAACATCTCTACATGTAGATGTTTGTGGTCTGTCTTTTTCCTTGGGTCCCCAAAGCAACGGCAACCCCCAGGTGTACTGAGCTGTCATTTCTCAGCACACTGGACCCCCACCTCCCTCTGGATAACCCAAAGCGCTGCCAAGTGAATCATACATGCACATACTCTCATAGGCACTAAAGCACAGAAGGTCTGTCCATGTTGAACAGTTAATATACAATTATAAAACTAAACTTCCAGATTTAGATTATAAAAACATCCCCACCCCCTTACCCCCCGTCTCTGCCTGCGCCTTCTGAACTCCTCCTTCACCTTCTGCAACACACAGCCTGCTCTATTCTTCTACCCCCTTCCTACCTTTACTCCAGCCCCAGCTCCCCTGCTCCCAAAGCCCAGGGAAGCAGCAGCCGTGCTGGCCAGCCTGGCACCCTGTGCCCCTTAAGCCCAATCCCTGGTCTCTTTGAAGTGGCTTCAGGATAGAGAGGTCAGCCTTGCCCTGGAGACCCGCATAGAGGTAGGGACAGCTGCGGTCAAACAGACCCTGTGCAGGGGATGCGTACACATAAGAGCAGACACACATGCACATCGACGTATGCACACACGAGACAGAACAGAGCAGCTGCAGTCACGGTGCTGAAGGTGTGCTGTACAGCAGGACAGCTTGGGAGCCAGTATGGTCCAGTATGGCTCTGCGTTGTTTTGTTCTGGGTCACCTATCTCGCACTCGGGTGTGAAATGCAGTCTGTAGATCACCAGATGATCAGATTAAAATGATATATTTGTTTTTTTTTTTTTTTTTTTTAAAGGCCACTTTGGTATGTAATTTTTGCTTCAGAACTGCAGTGTAATAAAAAATTTACAGAATGTCTAAGTGATGGGCAACATCACTTTACACCCTGTGATTATTGTCCCGCAAAGAGTGAAGCTTGCACACATTTTGCTACTTGGGAATATTCTAATCCTGCGACAGAAGCTCGGACACAGTGTTGTTTATTGGGGAGGTTATGAGGTTGCACTGAACTGTAAAAGTTTTTCTGTGTGCTTTAACATATAAATGGTGCAAATTAGTATTGTGACTGCTGGTTTCCGTATTGTTTATTTGTGAATATCTGTGCTGCTTGTGTGGTGGTTGGCTGCCTGTTTAAGTGCAGTATGCATATGTGTTTGTGGATACCTTCGGCTCCTGTACAGACAGGTTGAATACCCCCCAACCCTCCCCCACATCTTCCAAAACACCCTGTCCCCTGAATATACCCTCTTACAAACACACATAGTCAGAGAATACACCAAATTGTTCTGTATCCCCAACCCCCATCTTGCATACATCGTTGTACAGGTTGGAGCAGTCTAGTTTCTCAGGCTGCTCAGCAATGTGCAGCTGCTCTGCACTAAAATGGGTCTGGAGAAGTGAAAATAGCATTTGATGAACTTTACTAGAGAACTGATGATAATTAAAGCTTTTTTATTTAAGTGAAAATATTCAGTCCACAACTTAGTACCACCAAAAATTAACATCACTTGACATTGCTGGAAAGCAGAAAGTTTTCAATGTTACAAATGCTGTTTTAAAAACATGTAGTTTGACAGAAATTTTTCTAAAAAAATTCCGGACATTTTTAAAGTAAATTTAAACACACACAAAAAGTACAAAAATCCATGAAATAGATTGTATGTCATGATCTGTGGGTTTTGGTTTGGTAGTCTTGTTATGTCATGCTTTCTGATTGCTCTCATTAGTCCACCTGGTTTAATTTGCTTATTCACGTTATCTGTTCCTGCTTAGTCTATCTGTATTTATGTACTCCTTGGTTTCCTTTTTACCTTCCCAGTTCATTTTAGTCTTCATGTTATGTACCGTCGTCTTTCCGGTGTACTCCAGTGCTTTTTTATTAAAACCTTTAACTTCTGCACCAGTCTGCCTCCTGCCTCTTAGTCAGCATGCACCTGGGTTCTCTCATTTTGGGTCACCCATGGATTCTGCAGGCTTTTCCAGCATCATCTCCAGAGACATGGTGAGTTTGCTGCTGGCATGTGACCCAGAAATGAACCATGCTCCTCTGGAATCGCCATTCTCAGGGACTCTTTTGCGCAATATGGACAACGCTGTTTGGGAACTCTGGGTCATATGGGTCGGCATGGACGACTGTGTTGGCTAGAAGGAGACAAGGCTCCATAAAACCTTGGCTCGCACCCCCGTCTCATGCGCGACAGCCCACGTCACCCACGCCGGTGCTTATGTCTCATCCAGCGCTTCAGAGCTCCTCACCCCTGACACCACCCTTGGATCTTGTTCCTGAGGTGATTCCAGAAAGGGTCGCTCCTCCTCCATCTCTGGTTCCTGTCTCTGAGGAGATCTCTCCTCCTCCGTCCTTGGTTCCTGTCACCAAGGAGGTTTTCCTCCTCTGCCGCTTCAGGGTTCCAGCTTGTGTGCCTGAGGAGAGTGCAGCTCTCAGAGCATCCTGTGATTTGCCTGTGACTTGGGGTAACAGCTTCTGCCATCGCGGCCTTCAGGTCGCCCTCCTACCCTCCCCGTTGAACTCAGTCCCCTATCTGTGCAGCCTCCTAGCCATCCTCTAGGAGCCCGGTCTCCTGTCTGCGCGGCCTCCGGGCTGCCCTCCAGAACTTTGTCAACTGCACAGGTTGTTTTGACCTTTTTGGTGCACCCCAACAAGAGCTAATTTAATGGCCGTAATAGTATTTTGATTCAATTTGATCAAATTTGTCATAGTTACACGCATACCTTAGGATATTGGCTTTTTTTTTCATGAAATTACAATAAAGCTCACTTTTATGTACTTAAATTGATACATCTTTGTCAAACGTCACTTCCCCACTTACTCCCATGCATCCTTTACATTGGCGCGGTTGTTAGGCAATAGGTCCATAGTGGGCAGTGCAGATTAAGAGTTGACTTCTGAGTTCTGCAGTTTCAGTCGCAAACATAGGAACAGTGGTTGAATGAGATGGTTATGAGAGATGCACATTCTCAGAAAGAGATGTGAAAAAAGGCAGTGTAGTAGATGGCAGTGGTTGGTGTTGCAATTAAATGCATCTCAGCTTTTCCTTCTTTGTTCCTTTCACTGGTCACACATGAGCTATACTGTGCAACACCTGTGGTACAGCTCTTCTTTCTACATCTGGTATGCATTTGCAAGCTCTCTGAAAACTGAAACATGTATGTAAAAGACACAGATGACGAACAGAAGGCTGCATCTGTATGCATATTTAAGGTAGAGCATAAATTAGGCCTAACACATTTTGTTTTTTTTGGTGTTTAGCTCAACTGATTGAGTGGCTGCCTCATATGTAGAAACTGTAACTCATTCGTGCAGCCGGGTCAGGTTTGAATCAAAGCTTCAATTTGAAAAACTTGGATATTTGATCATTAAATCAATATATCAATTTAAATCTTGACCATTAAACCTAATGGGTAGGTGTTTCCAAACTTTTGACTGCCATATGTACTGTTACATTCCTACTAATACCACCAATCTCATAGCTTCAGATTTCATTTTAAGATCACTTTCAGTTTAAACGCTTCTCAACCTGCCTTCCTCTGTTCATCAATTTAATTTCCATATGAAACTAAACTATGTATTCGGTTTTTTAAATGTGTCAAGTTCTTTTAAAAAATTGTTCACAGTTCTCTAAAACATCTAGGTTTGGAAACATGCCCAAATTTTTCTGAAACATCCACCTTGATGAAGTTCATGAGCTGCTTATACATCAGCAGGTTGCATTTCCAGTATCTCTGATGGCAGCATGTGGTGGCAGGATTATTTATAAGTGAGGGTAAAAGCAATTAGGTGATTGACTGCTGCTTAGGGGCAGCAGCTTCAGTAATGTAGGAATCCTTTTGCACTCTAGTGATAGAGCGAGAGCTGTGCCACAAAGTAAATGCTCTCGATATGCTGCTCAGGTGTGCTCTGACACCCCACTATAACGTCATCAGCTCTTAGCAGCCACTGGAAGGATGAGACTACGTATTTCACAATGAGGTTGTTTATTTGCAGAACTGCTGATGCTTTATGTTTTTGATGAAGATTTCTTGAAAGATGTTACTTGCATGGGGCTGAAGGAGCTGAGCCACAAACCCTTTAACCCTATCTTAACTTCAATGACGTCTCCTTTTTTTTTTGTTGTGTGACAGGAAATCAGTTTTTTTCCCACACACACACAAACACACACATTCTCTTACTTGCTCCTGCTCCTCTAGCTGCATGCTGTAGTTCTGTGTGTCTGTCAGTGAAGCAGAGAGAAGATAATGGGGTAAGAGAGGGATGAACTTTTATCCTTTTTTGTTCCAGAGGAGGACTGCCATTGTCAGTGGAATGTTAACATGTATCTGAATGTTTTTTATAACTTTCCAACTTTATCTGTTAGCAATTTCTATGCAAAGAGCAACACAAAGTGCTTTACATAATAAAAAATATTTATCAAAAACCATTTATACATATTAAAATACAATAAAGATAAAATAAGCTTCCACACACCTCATCTTAATCTCTTTTAAACCCCGTCACACACACACACACACACACACACACACAAACACACACACACTCTATCTCTCTCCCCCTCCCTTCCTATTCTTCACAAACATGAACTCCAATCGCTAATTTCTGTCTCTTAACTGAATGTAGTTGTAAAAATAAACATCTGGCTTGAGGCTGTGTGAGGAAATGTAGGATTAGTTCAACTTTACACATAGTGTACTGTACAGATGCAATTCTGAGGTGATACTGACACCAATATTGATAATTTGGCCCCCCAAAATATTTTTTTATTCTTTAATTTATTATTCATTTATTTATTTATAGCTCATTTGCTTATTTGGCTGTTTGGTTGGTTGTTTTTAAAGCAATACCACACAAAGTTCTGACTTTAAAACTTTGTGCTTCTGACTCATTGTTAGGACACACTAGCTACATTTACATGGAGCACTTTTGATCCGATAAAATATCCACTGATTGACTGAATGATTGATTGATTGGTTGATTGATTGATTGATTGATTGATTGATTGATTGATTGATTGATTGATTGATTGATTGATT
>JBAMHW010000018.1:21722527-21738017 GCA_037177495.1 Rhadinocentrus ornatus | reverse complement strand
TGATTGATTGATTGATTGATTGATTGATTGATTGATTGATTGATTGATTGATTGATTGATTGATTGATTGATTGATGTGAACACATCAACTTATCCAATTGACCTCTATTGGCAAGAATTTTCAATCTGATCAAGAGGGGTGGTTTTAACCTTTTAACAATCTGACCAGCAGGAAATAATAACCATGTATACACTCATGATAATCGTTTACGTGGTGCATGTTGTTTCTGCACATGCTTGAACCACGTAGGGGTTAAGTGACGTAATGATTCAGCAACGGGATATTAACACACTGGCTGTTTTAAACAAACCACAGCTGATTCAACAAAGAAACGCAAGAGGGCATTATCAAAGGAAGCAAAGAAGAGAAGAGAAACTGACAGAACAAGAGATAAGATAAGAGGTCAAAATTGGACAGAATTTTATTGGCTGGAGGGAGTTCAGAGAAAAGGCAGGATGCAACATGGATGCTGAATTATCTGCTAGTGGGGTGCCAAAGTCCAAGAAATCGGAGAAAGTTCAGTAGTGCTGCTTTAGGCGCTTGCAGTTTCAGGCACTCAAAGCATTGCCGTCATTGGACAACCCGTTCTTTCACCTGAACCACCCCCACTCCAACAACACACCACAAAAATATCAGTGCTCTTGTTTGATGATATCCTATTTACTGAAATGCAGATTGCAGATATTAAGCTGATATATCAGTTGATAGAAGAATCTTGAAACTTCAATATCACTATTAGGCTGATATATTTAAGTTGTTGTTTTTTTTATCACAGTGTAAGATGTTATTGTTGTAGCCTGTAGAAAATAAATAATAACTTGTCTTGTTTTGTCAACTGAATTGTCTTGAAAACAAGATTTTATGGATCCCACAACGTGAAACATGCTGCAGCAAAAAGACAAGTGCAAGAAGAAACAAGATATGACATACACAATATGATTATTTACATTGTCAACATTAATGTTTTTTTTATTTTTAAGCAGAGCTAAAGAAGTCTCTGACAAGATAATGCATTGTTTCATCATTATAGAGCATTATCCATTATTTTGACCAGCTTGAGCAGTATTCTTTGTTTCCCAATAACTTCCAGGGGCTCCACATCAATCCCCAGCATAGTCAGGCTGTTTTTTGTTTTGTTTTGTTTTTTCATCAATTTGTTTAGTTACTTAGTATCATTGATGCTACAGAACCAACAGATGGAAGCAGATAGCTTTTTCTGCCATAGACTTAAAGAGGACATTCAACATCTTGCTGCAAATATTGAAAGACCTAAGCTTCTTCAAACTGTAGCTACAAGTCCTCAAAAAGAAATGACAGAGGTCAACTGTTCATGCCATTATATACAACCCCAATAAATAAGGGTAATATGATTCATAGGACTATTGTCATATCGTTGTACACTTCATTCTTTTTATCAAGCTAAAATCCTCCTAAGGAGGACATCCCATGCATTGTAACGTAGAAAGCCGGTGCTGTATTTGCAATAAAGCTTTTGTCAAGGTAGACACCAACTGCACCACTTTCACCTCTTCTAATAATAGTAGTGTTCATCTTCTTCTTGGTCCTCTTTTAAATCATCTCCTCTGTCTTGTACTCAAAATAATCAATTACTCCACACAGTTCCCTGTACTCTGTCTCCTTTCCACAACCATCACACCCCACAACTAGAGTTATTTTAGTATTTCTTCAGAAGACAGGTTTCTGAATTGTACTGAAAATTTTGCCTGTTCAGAGGGAACAGATTGCACCCCCTTGCAATGCACCTGTGATACTGACCACCCTCGTGGACACAACTTATCATTTGTTCATTCGTTGGATTCTCAGATAGTCAATAAATCAAGTAGTTGTGGAAAAAACTGTAGAAATCATAGCCTACTTTTGTAGTGGACTCTAGGAACATAATTCCCCGTACAGTAATACGGGGGAAACGCATGAGTACAGGAACACAAGTCAATACAGTAATTGACTTGTGTTCCTGTACTCATGCGTTGTTTAATGTTTATGACAAATTTGTTCTGTTACTCAGCAATCTCAGGTGTTGTGAGGACACTGTCACTGTTAACACATTGCTTTTAGTTTGTTTTACACTTTGGAGTGTGACGTGTTTTACACACTTTTGAGCTTTTGTTTTGAGCTTGAATAAATGACACACAGTTGCGTTGCCTTTGTAAGAAATTGTCTCTTCACTTGTTTATCACAATTTTCACACTTTATTCATTATTTTAATTTCACACTACTGCTTAAAGAACCCTAAACTTTTGTCACCATAAACAAAAATCTTGGGTATATTAATCTCATGATGTTTTTATGTCTGATTTAAACATCAATGGACACCTGTATCCTCACATATGTTTTGCAAATTCTGTTGTATTAAACCTGAAAATATCAAACTGAATCTTTAAACAATAGAATTATGTGGAAGAGAAGTAAATTATTTTAAATGTGTGTGTATATGTAAAGTTGATCACTCTTAAAATTACTACTTTCAATTGTCTGTGAGGGGGCGTACACATGTCATATTAAGCATTTGGCGTAGTTTAGTAATGTGTGTGTAAAGGACAGGATGGGAGATGACAAACAGGATAGAAGAGGAGAGGGAAAAACTGGATTGGAAAACAACCGTTGCAACCCTAAAACAACACTACCAGCCTGACCTGTTACAGATGACAACTAAATGTCCCACCGATCCACACCAACCTCATCATCAGTCTGCATGTACACAGCTGCATGTGTTCAAAAAACACTCCAGGCCACTAGGGAGACGTATTTGCCTGTTTGTCTTTCTCTGTCTCTGATCGCCACGAGGTAAACACATCTGTATCAGGCTAATCTTTTGCGTTTTAGCTGGTTATGAAACATCTGGAGCAGCTGAGTGGACAGTATTCCCTCAGGAGCTCAGCATCTCACCAGTAAAGCTGACGTTGGTTTTCGGAAACTTTGTGGTATTTGTTAACTACGATATATAAGCCAGGAGGACGGTCTCTAGTGGCCTACAGGAGCAATATGTGTGTGTGTGTGTGTGTGTGTATTTCAAAGGAAGTTAAGATATGCACATCACATCTGTCAACATCTGGGTGCACAGACTGTGTTTGGCTTTCCAACAACTGGGTGAGATCAACATCAAAAACACACAGTTTGAGTACAGCCAGAGGATAGAGCAGCAGAGGCTTCCATCATGCACACACTTAAACACTTCCAAAGCTTCTGATGGCCCCCAAGGGCCCCCAGCTTCCAAACCTGCCACTTCCTATTTCTGGTTTGCATCGCCTTCACTTCCTTTGCATGACACATTCTCTCTCAATCTCCCTTTCTCCTTTGTCTCCAAACACACACACTTGCTCAGAGACACATCAACAGTTTATGTGTAAATGTGATTTTCCCCAGGCTACACACTCCTTGGGGAGGTGCAGGAGGAATCGTCTTCTCCTTCCCCGAACAAACTGCTGTGAAACATCTGTTTACAGGAAGAGAGAGACAGATGTGAGAGACGTGGCTGTCATGGAAGGTGTCTTTTAGTAATGTTTTTCTATTAGCAATTAGCATTTCCCAAATGTGTCATACACCATGTTTGGTGGACAAAAGTGAGGAAGATGTAGTCAATTTACCACAACTCGTTCAAGTTTTATCTAGTCTAACAAGTTATATAAAGAAAGACCTGATCTAATCTTTGACCTGCCCATTTAAACCAGCCCATACAGCAGTAACATCAATATAAACATTAAGCTGCTTTTGTAGAGGTCAAATCCTTTTAATTGGGTTCGTGAGAATAGAGTTTGTTGACAAAAACAATGTTTTCCAAAAAGGATGAACAGATTTTTTGGGATATCACAGAAATGTAAATACTGACATATGACCTGAGGTAAGTCACGTGAGAAGTAGATTATACCACTATCACTGTCACAAATTTAAAAAAAAAAAACTCCATCAAATACAACATCCTCATTCCATGTCCAGTTGTTGTTTACATGGTTAGAATGACGGCTAGCTGGAGGTCCCAGATGGGAGGGCTACAATGTGTTGCCTCTGTGACAGCCTGCCATATGGGGGGTGGGGGGGTGGGGGTGATTCTCTAAACCCTTGTGGAAGTCCACACACATGGGCACATGGATCTTACAAACAGAGCTAAAGCGGCCTCGCACATGCTGCTTCAATGGTTACTCTTAACACACACAGCCACGCACACATACCGGTAAATCTGCCCCAAACATCACAGCTACACCCGTCCAGATTATCAAGCTAATTTTGTCCCACTGTTTAATAGTACATGTTTTGTTATTGTTTCCAAAATGACTCTCCTGTTTATGGAGGCATGTTTGCTTGTGGTTTTTTACAAAATGCTCACAGAAAGGGCAGAAGGTGACCTTATGGTATCCAAATCATCCGTCATCAGAACATGCTTTGTGCTGGCTTTCTTTTGTTGTTGTTGTTTATGTGAGTCTTTTTTTCTAATTGGCTTGTATGAATGTGAGAAAAAGAGAAACACAAGTAAATACAACCATATACACAGTCATATACTTTGTGCATACACAGAGGCTAAAGGGTAAAGTGAAAAAGGATAAGAAGAAGTGTTTATTGCATCAAAGAATGTCCATCAGGGCTCGACCTACTGTATAGCAGCATAACTACAGGGATGGCTAAGGGTCACCTAAGCCAGGCCTAACTATTATCTAGAAGGAACATTTTAACCCTAATCTTAAAGATAGAGAGGGTGTCTGTCACCCAAACCCAGACCATGCAAACTTGTTCCACAAGAGAGAGGCCTGATGACTGGAGACATTACCTTCCATTCAACCTTTGGAAAAATGTGGAAGTATTGAGATAAATTACCGACTAAATAAATATAAAAAACACCCAAAACAATAAAATTCAGTTCACAAATTGAGATAAAAGTTGTTATAATCTCCAAAGGTCACCATGAATGCATTGGGGTGTTGCATTTGTGGCCTGGCCATGACACATGCAGCATCAGTAGGTAACATAGGCATAACTCTTAAAGTCGAAAACTACTCTGTAGTTAACAAGTCCTGCAATCCTTCCTGCTTTACTCATGCTGATCTGTCTGTGGTCTCTGTTGAACTGTACAGTCTAACAGTCAGGTAGAGATGTGCTGAAGTAAAGAATATTTTTTTGGCAGCCACATATGTATCACAAAAGACTGCATTTCTGTTTTTCCTGCTGTGTCCTTGTCAACATTGCAAGCTTGTTCAAGAATGTCAAGGAAATAAGTTGTTTAAACTTTCCTCTTTTTGCTCTTTGATTTGCTCTTGTCCTACATGTATAATGTCTCCTTTATAAGTTTGGGTCCTGTTCTGTACCTTACTTGAGTTGGGAAAGCTCAATCAACTTTTCCCACAGGTAAACAGTTATAAATGTTATAAAGTGCAAGGTGTGCCAACAGAAGGAATTGCAGCAGCACAGAATACAAAGTTTTATCCTTAACATTTGTTTCCTCGGAAAATCCCAGGGCTGATACACATACGTAAATTCAGGATGCTGTATGTTCGCAGTGATGCAGACCACAGCATGCCTGATGGTTGGCTGATGAGTAAGCAGGTCACAAGAGCTGGGAAAGCTGGTTATTAAAGCCAGAAATCAACTATATTGCTATTATTACTTTATTTTCCATTTGAAAAAAAGAAGGTAATTTTCCAGCAAAAATTACTAAAAATAAAATATTATAGATGGCTGTGCCCAGTACCACCTGTAATCCATTGGTGTCTTTATTAAATTTCTTTTTAATATGGTTTGTGACCATCAAGTTTCTAGTGTAAATAGCACTTAATTGTTGCCAATAATTAATTTGTTATGGTGGGGTTGTTCGTGAAATATTGCCTCAGTATGTATGCTTTATCAACCATTTTTACAATAGTTTGTTTTTTTCTAGTTTTATACACCATAATTGTTGTTGCTCACAAATGGCCATTGTGGAGGCGAGCAACTGAGGGTGCTTATGCCTGCCTCTTTGATTTGAATCTTAGTCCATGTACTCGGAAAGTCTGCTTGCTTGGGGAAATGTGAATGCGCAAACAAACTCTGATTCAGATTGAAGAAGCGGACCCAGTCCGCCTACAAATAAGGGTCTCGACCAGCTTCAAATGGACCAAATACAGTAAGCGGACTACAAAGCAAAGGGGTCTGTTCGGTTTACCACAGGGCATTGTGGGTAAACACAATCAAAACATGTAGGACAATCGGCAGCTCTGGCTGGGAGAAATGGTGTTGATGAGAGGAGGAAGAACATGGTTCTGATAGAAATATGATTAATCCAAGACTGCCAGGATTTTGTTCTGGTGTGGTGGAAACAGAATTTGTCCTGCATTAACCACTAGATGAGACAGTTATTAGCACCACCTCTGATGAGGAGTGAATAAAAGATCTGATTCATTTGAGTAGTGCAGCATGAACACATACTCAGTCGGAAGGAAATTTGCAACCCCCAACTGAACCGGGTCCAGTTAGTAACGGCAAGGGAAAGACAGAGTTCAGTTGAAACAAGAAACCAGAGCTGTTGCTTTTCATGCTAACACAGGGATTAATATGATATATTTAAGCAAATGCAACTAAAACAGAAGTTGCATAACAGTGACATGTCTGGTGTCTTCTTTACAGTTAGCTAGCTAGCGGTAGCAGGCAAGTCGGTGAATGATTTAATAGAGATGAAGAATCATGACTTACAAGTCAGTAAAACTATTCACAACTGTCAGGTGCTGGAAATTCATGCAAAAACAGTTGTGAGGTTATAGGCTACTGAAGTTTAAATAAGAGAAAAGCAATGTTTATAAAGGTGCAGGTGCAACTTCTGCCAGGTAAAGCTAGCATACTATAATTTTACAAAGACAATTCACTATCATTTTAGCTAAGTTTGTGGACAGATGGAAACAGTTTTATGGTGGCTGTTCATTGAATTACTAAAAAACTTAACAAACACGTTCTGAAAAATATAAATGGGTGTCACGCTGCCTTTGTACATACTTCCCTAGTTTTCATCTGCCTTTTTTCTTCTTTTAAATCTGTTTCTCTCTACCTCTAAAAAAAGAAATAAAAAAAAGCTGTTGCAGTTTACTAGTCCAGAATAATGAGTGTATGGCTCCCTTCGTTTAGCCTGAGGCTTACAGAACTAACATCTGGGCTGTTTGGCAGGCTGGCCACCATTGGCCTTGTTGGAAAGCTTCTTCAATGCCGCTCCAGATGCAGGCAAGGCAGGCCTGCCACACACAGATGGAGACACACATATACACTTGAGCTGGTATGCACAACATTATAAACGTACATACCCTTTTACACTCATTGGCACAGTAAATACGACACACAAGAAAGGCATTCGTGCGTAAACAGATGTGACTACAAATACAGATGTGGTTAGCGTTAAAGGCACAGTAACTTGCTGACAAACAAATAAATTCCTAGAGCCACTCTTACATACAGATGGAGACAGAAAGGCAGGTGATGTGGTGGGCAGAGCTGGCATTGTGTTGGCACAGGTAGCATGTTCTCAACAGCTGGCACAGGTTAGGCATTCCTGGGAATTGGAGCCACAAGGCAAATGTTCCCACTGGCTCGGGGGCTGGCGTTGTGGCAGGCAGGCTGACAGGCTGGCACGGCGTCATCCACACACACACACATTTCTCAAAAACTATGAATGTGTGAGAAAAGAAAGACAGTATTACAGTCGCACAAAAGTACTGAGCGGCTTAGAGTAAGTTGACAGGAACTCAAAGCAACAGCTCAGGTACAAATAAGCTAACACCCAATGAATGGGATAAGAGGAATCTGCCACTGCCTTATTCTGAGTTCATCTGGTGTGTGTGCATGTGTGTGTGTGTGCATGTGCACACGTTTTGTTTTGTTCCTCTGTGTGGAAGTGTATTAGCCTTTTCACTGCCTGAGGGCTTATTTCCTGCCACAGCTGTTGGCAAGTTCCTCTGACATCTGGACTGCAGAGAGACAGACAGGCAGGCAAACAGACACACAAAGCAGAGGCAACAGAACCGCCTTTCATTTCAACATGATCTCTGAGATCTTAAAAAAAAGAAAGAGATTAAGGAAGATCACACTGCTTTTCTGCATCTAGTTCATCTGTATTAGCCTAAAGCTTTGACCACATTACTGCTCCTCCGTTACTCACATTGTTTAGCCTATGTTCATTTTCCTGGACAAATGGCAGCTGTAGAAAGCCTGACTGCTACCATACATGACCTATGGACATAGAATTTTTTACTTTTGACAATGACCACCATGCTGTAAAGATCCTGGGACTGATATGGACATTTTTATGGTACTTATTAGAACGTGATTGGTTAAAAATTAGGAAAGTCCACAGGTGCTGGGAAAGTTAGTCATTAACCGGTGGCTGTAAAGCTGAAACCAATCACTTCCCTGGCAAAACCTACACACTCACTACACACAATCCACACTTACCAAATCAGAAAGATCACCTGCAGTCCAAGAACCCACAGAGGCACCTCAGGCGCGCCTCACTGGGATTGACATTTATCATTCATTTGTTTTCTCTTGCTTGGCTGTTATAGAAAATGTGAACGTAACATCAAGCTGCATTTACTGTAAAGATCCCATTAGTATCCAGGATGTCCGTGTGTACAGGACCATGTATGATGAACTTCAGGACCACGTTTTCATATACAAAATGTAAAACAAGCCCATAAGGTAATGTCTTTTTCAGTTTCAGCATGAAATATCCAAATGATATACATCTATAATAGTAATGAAAAAACTAACTTTTGACAGATTCCGAGATTATAGAGAGACTATTTAAGTCTTTATTATTACAGTAACTTATGAGACCCTTTGACAACAACTTTATCAAATGAACACAGCTGGGTGTATTTGAAAGTGCTGTAACTGGTTTCCTGTATTTAATAGGCCAACAAATGCTGCTGGATTCAACAAGGAATCACATTTTTACACCACACTGTTAATCAGCAGATTATAGGCACAGTCACAACAAAACTGCTTGTGAGCTTTTTTGGATTCGTACCTTTTAAAGTCGAACATAGTTAATCCACATAGTTCGAAAGCTTAGTTTTCAGTGAGCAAAAGTCTTAGTGGAAGTAGTACATTAGGTCAGTAATCCAGTTCAGTGTATGGATCTGTGTTGTTTATCTTGTTACTTTGCAGTGCAAATGAATTTCTCTCTCTAAGGACTATTATATTTCTCTTTTCCTCTCTCCTCCTTTTCTCTTCTCTACCAAATTTGGCCATTTTGACCGCCATTTTTATTAAAATTAAATCAAAGGAAACCAGGCAAACATGTCTGAATAGGATCTGCAAACACTATGGTAATGCTTTTTAGTGATACTTTTATTTCCATGGAAACAGGAAAAGGATATTTTTATTTTCGTATCTGTCTTAACGCAAACAATGTTGTTTTGAAAACAAATCAAACAGTAACTGAATTCAGATGTAACTTCCAAATGCAGACTTTCCATCTTTTAAGTCTGAGAGTCACTCCTCTTGTGACATTAAACCATACAGTTTTATCAGCTCTCTGGAGGTAATGGGGATCAGGAGGTTCCTGAAAAGCAACATGCTCTTGTGGGCTTGTCCTCTTGTTTGCATTCACACCGCAAATAAGAACTCAGAAGTGGTCTCATAGCCAACCACCAGGTGGAAGGTGAGGCCATATCCTGTTGTAATGTTTCTCATATAAAACTCCAAGGGATCCTGTAATATCCAGGGTTCCTTTGCGTTGTATCTAACTACAGATGTTTTAACACTGTGCACTCTTGTTTGGAGCAGTTACATGCAGATTATTTCTCTCATCTTGGGAAAGCTCCTACCCTGAGTTACAGGTAAGGGAGTTGAAAAAGATCCAATTAAAGGAGGTGTATGTACTATGATGGCTGCAGTACTTGTAGTGTGGACACAAAAGAGAAGATGTAGGAATTGATGTACCAGTACTATGGAAAAGATACTTTCATATCTGTCTGTCAAAATATTGGATTTGATACTTTTCAGGCAATAAATTTATGTGTGAAAACCAGCCCCAGAGGATTCCTTCCATGTCTCCCATGTCACGTGATTATGGTAGCCTATCATGTCATGATATTGATGCTGCTAGTGTTTTATTTTAATATTTCACTAGTTTATTACAGACTCTTGAGCTCTTATGTCATTTCCATCTAAGAAATTAACTTAATTTTGTATTAATTTTTGTTTTTAAAAGAACTATTTTCATCTAATTTAGTCATTGATATACTTTCTTAATGTTTTATAAGAGTTTTATTCAGATTTCATATTGCCGTCCAGTAAAACCATTAGTGCATTCTTAATAATTGTGTGATTTTCCTCCAATGGTTAAAAAGCGATGGTATTGGTATGAATATTGGTGAAATAGTTTCATAAACCAATGGTATCATATTAAAAGAAAAAAGTGTTGGTATTCCTCAGAAGGTGTACTTACTGTAGTGCTCTATGCAAATAACTAATTTTCTAAATTAATGAAAAAACTAATAAATTAATGTCTTAGAACACAAGATAATAGATTAATTTTACAGACAGTTTCACAGCTCCTGTGAGGCTTTGTTTTAAACTAAGTGTTTGTTAAACCAGTTTGGACAGAGGTTATTATGAGAAGAAAAGCTACGTTATAGTGTAGAATACTACATTGTGTATTTGAGTTGTAGCAGTGAGAACAGTGTGGTGATCAGAGCCAAAACACAATGCTTCTCTACAGTCTCGGTCGTAGCAGCTCGCCCGTGAGGACAAACAAATTTAATTTCATGTTGGAGTATGCTCTGATGGTAACACAAAAATGTGAATTTGGAAGGTAAAAGCTCTTAATTGTCCAGCAGGGGTGTTAGTCTGTGGCAAGATGGCTGGCCAGATGTATAGTCCTCCACAAATCTAGCCCACCTCCCCACTTTACAAACATGCTCACACACACACGCCTCTTTTATCTCAGCGAGAAGATGGCCGGCTGGCTGTTGGCTTGGAGGCGCCATTAACCAATTTAGCTTCCAGATGTCCATCATACAGCCGTAGCCAAAGCTGCACAGTTCTCTGCAAGCTTCACACGGATGGCTGTGAATCTCACTCACACAGACAAAGCTGTGATGTACTGATGCTTGCACACAGAGCAAGTACATATAGAATGGCAGAGACATGAAATATAGAGGCACGTTTACTTTAACACATCATACAGGAGACACAACTGCAACAGTGTGTTTGTTTTGTCTGTATATGAGAGTGATACTTGATTGACAGCTGCAGATCCTGATAAAACTGAGACTCACAATTTGATCATCTCCAAAATGATCCTCCACCATCTGGAAGAGATAAGCAAGTTAAATACACAGTTGTTCCTCCTGATGTCTTGTCCCCCTGAGACATGAACACACACACATGAATCACAACAGTGTGCCCTCAAACACACATGTATGTCTTAGAAAAACACGCAGGAACACACAAGAAAAGGCGAGCATCCACTCACACAAACGCATATTCACTTTCCTCAAATGGACAGATGCTGCACCTCTAGAGGCACAGAGACCCAGCAGCTGTTCCCCAGCCAGTCAGCTGGGCCACCATTGATAGTTCATGAATATTTTACACTCAGTCAGAATGGCTGAGTTCCAGACCGCCTACAACAGCAGTCGCACTGGACCAGATGATCATCATTAAACTGTATGGACGAACTTCCTCCCACTGTCAACTGAAACCAAGTTGCTTAAGTATTTCTTGGAGGTTCAGACACTGACAGAAAGTTTCCCCTGTGCCTTGTAGGTGTAGTTCAGGTTTAGTGTAAAGAATGTTTACATTTCCTTTGTTTTTTTAGCCACAATTTTCCCCTCTTAAAAATCACTACTCACACACCTGTGTAAGTTGCACTACCTGGAACTTCTGTGAATGTCTGATATTTTTCTAATTAAACCAAAACAACCAGCGCTTGTTGGCCTGTTTGTTGCTTTGTCTTATTAGAACCTAAATATATCAAAACACATTGATGCCATCTTCACACCGTCCATGTGAGCTTGAGAGGATAGAAGAGGTGTGAATGTTATGTGTGTGTGTATGAATCATGTTTTAAAGCTATAACAGATATCCTGCAGTAGCAGCTTGGCTTAAAGATCTATAGTGGCTTTGCTGAACACCTCTGCAAGTTCCCATTACACAGTGTCTACTATAATGATAGCACTGGCTTTTATTTAATTCTCTATCACTCGGTTTCTGTCTCTGCCTCAAATGATGGATTACTCTCATCTACCCCGGGGCTCAGATTCAAACATCTTTTTGCCTCCCTTCCCATCTCTTTCTCCTACTCTGTCTGCCAGCCAGAGTCTCGGGGATGATGAGGGAAGCTGCAGCTCATGCATGGACATATAAACGGACAGGAAGCAGTTTGAATGTCCCTCAAATTGGTTGGGTTTTCACAAGATGGTTGGAAACGCAGGTGGAGAATCTTATATGAAAAGTCCTCTTTTTCATGCTCTGCCTTCGAGTTGCCCAAGAAATTGTCAAAGAAAGGGAGATAATGAAGGTTGCCACGTACTCGGTTGCCTTTGTTAGCTACTTTTTATAGTTTGTTTGATTGCTTCAGCCCCCCCGCTGCTTTGAAATGTGAGATATGTCTGCGAATTAACTATTTATTTATTTACTCAGGCTTATTTTCATCTTAGGATGAGTTTAAATAGGCTTAAACTTCTCAAGCCCCATATGTTCTGACAATTGAAAGGTCAAAACAAGCTTGTGACACATGAAATAGTATTTGTTGCATCCAAATGACAGAAAACATCAAGTGCAGCCTTTACAAAAGACATGCATTCATTAGTTGCATCTGCCATGAAGAAGAGGCTGTATTTTTTTCTGCATGTTTGTGGAGTACCATCATCAAAATCCCTTTCAGAAGTGCTGAGGAAGTGTTTTCAAACAGCTGTCTGTTTTGAATAGCTTTGAATATACAAAAATGTTGACAAGTAAAATGTAATTAATGCTGCGAACGGATTAACCTGTGAAGCTGTACAGCCGTAATGTCTCAGGTACAGCCAGGGGTTTTCACTGAATTGCTTTTTCTTTGCTTTACACAGAAAAATAAAGCTACACTCAGGACTGTGTGTTCCAACGGGCAAATTAACAAGCTGAATGTGAGCATCAAAAGTTTATAAGGACTTACAGCCGTGTGTCAGGTACACACATGCAAAACATCTTCAACATTAGTATGTAAACTGTGCTTGAATCTTCTTTTCTTGTGTTCCTAAATATTTAGCAACTTTTACCTAATTTCATCCCCTGCATACTTGCAAATTATTTCCCTTTGTTTATGTAAATGTATTTGTAACCTGCTTAATATCTAAATAAAGTGGCATAAAGCATAATTAAACTGAGCTGAATGGGGTGAATTGGAGTGGATAATATGGGATCTATAGTGACCTCCAGAGGTAGAATGTAGAAAATCTGCAGAAAAATGGCTTTATTTACTCTGAGCAACACACATGCTTTAATTAGTCTGTGCAATTTTCCTAAAACGTCTGCTGTCTGTGTAATTTATATTTATAGGAAGCAACTGTTAGTTCTGTTATCATCTTGTGAGGATGTTTAAAGATCTGAAGAAGGTTTGATTGTTTCCCTCTAAACATGTGAGACTATTTGTGGATGAGTGCATTTAATTTCCTCTCAGTTTCAAGTATAAAAACAAAAACATTTGCTGCAGACACATGACTATAAGCTCTGCATGTTGGTTTTTTATGTTTTCCTCCTGCCTGCTTTCTGCTTTGTCTTTCATTTTTAGCTGTAGGAAGGAGAAAAACAGCCCCTTATTTCAAACATCGGTCTTTCTGCTCGCACACAAGTGCACACTCGGCTGTGCTGTAGCGTCTGTCAGTGACAAAACAATGTGCGGATCTAAACGGAAATACAGGAAGTTGAGAGAAGTCTCAAAAGCTGCACAGGAATCTCCTGAGAAAATTCCCACACAGGTCAGATTTTATTAGATCATCCTGCACACTGAGCAGAATTATCTAAAACAGGAGCCTAAAACTGACTAGAAGCTGCAAAGATCCTCTACAAAAATAGTTGGGCTCTTTTACGTTTATCCCACAAATTAGCTGATAGTTTAGTAAGTTTGCTCTTAAATCCAATTTGTGTGCAGGCCCTCTGTTGGTCTGCTTGCTGGCCCTAATTGTGCTTTCTTGCATGAACAAGGGGCTCATTGTACTGCGCTGGTAACATGGATCCCCAAATTGATAGACACATAACAGGGTCATCATTCATTTGCATTTTAACTAGTCCTTCAGCTATGACACCAGATCGTGTGAATTCATTACCATACAGTGCTGCAGTTCATCCAGCCATCTATTAGTAACGCCAATTAGTTTACTGGGACAGGTTTAGGGAGTGCAAACGGGCCCGCAGACTCACTCAGGCAACCACAGCCACACTTTTTTTTCATGTCGAGGCTCTCGTGACAAGCAAACGTTTCATAAAAGTTTTTTTCTTTTTGTCCCAATGACCCATATCTGAGAGGATTTGATGTTGTCAAACATCTGAAGTGCTGTATTCTTACTTTGTCAGTCCATGCACAACTGTGATTTTCTCTTTGTTATAACACAATTGACTTTTTAATCATTGTGTGTGTGTGGGGGGGATTACTGGTTTGAGCACCGAAACATCGTTCTTTTTAAAAATATGTAAAACTGTGCATGGTGCTCTGTGTCCTAGATTACCAGCTTTCTCTGTTGTGAAAGAAACAAACTGTAAAACACAAACATCTGCAGTTTTCACATTACAAAAAACATTAATCAGAAAATGTGGGTAAAAATAGTGCATTGATAGACAAATTACAATTAAACTCAGCATCACACAAGTCCTTTGTGCAATAGCTAGGTTATTGTAAACTGCAACTTACAGGTTAAACAGGCTTCAGAACACAAAGCTTTGGTGTTACAAGGCAAAGCGAGTCATAGGTCTCCTGTTAAAGTGCCTGTCATGCGTCTCTTGAGGGGGTTGAAACCTGTCAGCCAGCACAGAAACCTGTTACAAACATGAGGCCTGTTTGCTTTGCCCCTGTTGCTAATTTTAAATAAAATTGCTATATTTTTTTCCCTTCTCTCTGCTTTTTCTTTTCAGTTTTAAAAACTTTTTATTGACTTGGAGCACAGAGATGTGAGCATATATATCACTTCTCAAAAAAGGTTCAGAAAAAGAGTCATACAAAAAAATGGTTTTACAGAAGAGATAAACTTCAGTGTCAGGGTCAAGCTAAACAAAACTGATAAAAAACCCCAACTGATATTAACATTATATTATCAATTAATGCAATTTTTTTATTAAAGTGAAGTTAATTATTTAATTGTTTAGTCAATAAATTATAATTAAAGCAAACTGAAAGTACTTTAGTGTGTCAAACTGCTTGTTAATCAATCAATAATCAAAACTGCAGTACTTGACATGGAATAATCAATCATGTCTATAATGGTCACTACATTTAAGTTTTTTTATTTTTTTTTATTTTTTTTTTTTTTGGGGTGGGCAGCT
>JBAMHW010000018.1:21703091-21722427 GCA_037177495.1 Rhadinocentrus ornatus | reverse complement strand
CATCTCAGTTTTCTTCCCTTCTTCCCCCTTCTCTTTTTTGGGGTCTTGCGGCGTTATCAACAATTCCCATAAAACGAACAAATTTAAAAAGGAATTATACTTTCTAACAAGTATCATCAAGCCTGATTTAATCTCTCTGAGCTGTATCTGAAAACATTCAGTGGAGAGCATCTAATCCGGGGTTGAAAAGAATCTCCAACTAAGGCACAACTTAATCTTTTAATAACATATGTTTAAAAAAAAAAAAAAAAAAAAAAAAACGTAACAAAAAACTGCTAAGGCCAGCTGTTTTAAGAAGTCATTTGGCACAGAAACTTTAGTTTTAACGTTTTAAAGTGAAAATAAAATTTCAAGAACAGACATTCTTATTGCAGATGTGTTTTCTTGTTTATTGTTTGATTTGTGTAAATGTTAAATTACATTCTCATTACATGCACCACCAGGTTACCCACATAAGGACAAAGAATTAAATACACGTGAGTTATAAATTTGCAACTAAACTCTACACACTTTTACAACAGCACCAAAACTCACCACCAGCACATCCACATAGTTGCCAAATTCATCAATGACCACTTAGATTTGCTATAATTAAGTGTGATGTAAAGCATTTATTACATCTTAATATGAAACATTCATAATTAAGAAGCCACCTCAGGAGGAGGCACATCTGTTTCATGCCACTGATTAAGACCTGCTTGTATAGCACTGTTACATTAACAATGAAATGCTGAGCATTATCCAGTTCCGCTGCTCCGGTGTATACCTATCAAGGTGGTGCACCTGCTCACATCAGCTCCGCCCCCCACCCCCTCCTCCTTGACTACAGTACCCAGCTCGCACCGCGCCTCTCTCCACTCGCTCTCCGCTGCGCCAGTCCGCCCCGCTGACTCGCAGAACCAGTTGGTTTGGCCCAGCTTCTTCTTTCCTGCCTCCTCACTGTGTGTGCTGCTGTTGTTGTTGCCTGGTGTCAACCTACGCCGACGAGAGAAGAAGACATATCCCTCCCTCCTCTGTTAGAGGCCCTTCACTTTCTTCCTCGCCGGCACCATTGGCTTCCGTGCCGTGCCAGTCAACTCGCCTCCTTTCCCAGCTCGAGTTGAGCAGCAACAGCTCGGAAACATCTGGCCGCCGCAGAGTGCTACACTCCTCGTCCCTGCGTCCGCTCGCCTCGGCAGCCTGTTATGGAAATTAGTCCAAAGCCAATCTAGTTTGGTCTCCGAAGGAAAGAAAAGGGGGGAGGATTGGACGGAGGAAGCGGGGAAGACGTTGGACCTTGTTGTCTGTAAGTGCTTTCTTTAATACCGGAGTCCGCTTAAAGGAGGCTCAGGAGATAGAGGGTGGGTTACGGATGGGAAAAAGTAGCTAAACCTTCCTTAGCATGACTGTGTTGTCTCCACGCACTAACAGTTGCTATGTTAGCTGTCCCTCCGCGGTGTTTCACCAGCTGTTGTCATAGCACCGGGGCCTTTCGAACAACTGTAAATAACCCAATATTGTAGGCTGTCCGTCTTACTTTTGTTAGCCGTCTTCGGGCTTTAGCTAGCTGCGTGGGTCACCGTCTCCGTGTGTGTGTGTGTTTCTGTGTTTGTTGTGTCTTCTGGTAAGAAATTAATTACAGTCTCCTCGTGTTCGGCAGCTGTCTGCAAACCTGGTAGCCGGAATAATACTTCGACTTTTAAAGCTAATTTTCTCGCAGGTCAAAGCTTAAACTCTCAATCTGGTGGATTGAGCCCTCGTTCGTTTAATTAGTTTAATTTATTACAAACTTATACAACAAATAGTTTACTTTAGTGAGTTGTCTGAATCTAACACTGACACGGTGATAAACTGTTTAAAGTGAGGCAGAAATTAATTAAGATAGATCGTTGTAATTAGGTCCAGTGGCGGAATTGATTCAGAATTTATGTTTTTACATGTTTTCATTATTTCCTATTGATTTTTTTAATCAAGTGAAAATATTAGAAATCAACTTATTAAGCAAATAAAAATAACAGGGTTTTATCTCCACGTTACAGCCGTACGAAACAGTGGGCGGCGATATTTTAAAAAGCTCCTTTCAGCCTTTAAACTTCCCTGAATGTGCTCTGGCATTTATTTAAATAGAAAACAAAAGCAGATTAGCAAAATGACACTCTACAAACTGCAAACCGGGGCATTTTTCATATAACGAATGCAAAATGAAGCGGCTGAAATAAGTTTTTCCCCGGCTTATTAAAGGCTTGTTTACCTTTTTGTTCAGGATCTAAACTCGTTTTTTTTTCTTCTTCTTCTTTTTATAACTTGTTGCCAGTGTTTGTTTCATTTTGGTTCCTGTCAGTTGCCCAGAGGGTCCTAAGAGAGGCGGGGTGGATGGTTAGATAGATTTTGAAATGAATGAATGAGCGTGTGAATGAATGAATGAATACAAGACGAGGCGCCGCGGCGCTGAACCGTAAAGAAGTGGGAAACAATATCAGCTGCGTGCGTCTGTCAGTTACAAATGTGCTGTGTTGGCTTTTGTTTATGGTTACTAGAAGGAGGTAGACAGAGAAGGGGGATAAAAAAATCAAAAGGTTTTCTCCCTGAATATATATATATATTTATATATATATAGGCAGCGGTTATAGGAATGAGTGTAAGTAATAATAACTACCAAAATCTGCATTCTCATGCATTTAATAGTTTTTTCCAGAGACAGGAAAAAGAAGGGGGGAGAAAGAGAGACAAAGTTGTGTGGTGTTGGTAGAATGAAAGAGGAGTCTGGTGGCAGGAGTGTAGAGGAGGCAGCATATGGCTGTAGAAAGAGCACAGCTGGAGGTAGCATCTCCATCTGAGGATGATGTCAGAGCAGCTGACAGGCTGCCATCCACCCCACCTCCTCCTCCTCCAACCCTCCACCGCCTCCAACCCCTCCCCACTCCTTTATTGTGAGTCTCAGCGGCAGCCTGAGAGAGTTAGTGTTGCGTGTGTGTGTGTGCACGCTGTGTGTGTTTGTGGCTGCCGATCAGCGCCAGTTGAGATGAGGAGGAAGAGGAGGAGGGAGGTGGTATCTCGTTCCCCCTCCAACATCTCCTCCACTTTGCATCTGTTCCTCGCAGTTTGAACAGCGTGTTTTGGTTTGTTGTTTTTTTTTGTTGTTTTTTTAGTTTTTTTGGGGGTGGGGTGGGGGGGTTGCTTTTTTTTGTTGTTGTTTTTGCCTGCCTCCCATCTTCTTCTACTCTCCTCTTCTAACCACTCATTGATTCCGAGAGAGAAGGGAACACTGCCATTCTCAGCCAGAGAACTCAGTTATTCTGCCACTGTGGAGTTAATCAAGTTGATGCATACTGCTGCAGGTATCGTTTTGTGTGCATGTATGTGTGTGCACGTCTATGTGAGCGAATGGAGCAGGAGGTTCCAGGATAGTTGAGCAGTTATTTTGTTTTGTTGTGGAGATCTCCAGTATGTCAAACCTTTGTGAAGCTTCTGCTGAGTGCTTCAGTAGTTAACGGAAAAAGTAGTCGGTGCTGCCTGTCTTAGGGATAATTGCTGTCCTGAAACACTTTGCTGTGTTTTTAGTTTATAGTTGAGAGAGGGCTGTGTTTAAAACTCTGTTTCTGCTTCCGTTTTCTATCTGTTTTCTCATAAATTTCTTTGGACACTTGTTAGTAAGTGGAAATATTTTTTTTTCCCATTAAAATCCTTCTTGTTTTTCTTAGCTTATTCATTATAAGTAGAATAATTATTTAAAGAGGTTTTAGTCATCTTGTATTTTGCTAAAACTGAGAAATTACATATTTTATTTAATAAAAAGACAGAAAAGAAGTTTTTAAAAAAGCAGCTTTTTATCTTAATTATCTAACCCATTTTTCCTTCAAGCTAATTCTAACCCACAGTAAAATTACTTGAAAGCATGTGCGGTCTGCTCTACCCACTTTTCCCCCTCCTGTCGGCTGGAGTAGAGGAGACTAATTTAGAAGTTGCAGATTTGAGCTGCCTGAATTGGCTAGACAGCTGTAATCGCACTCCCTCCTAGTCTTAATCTCTTTATCTGGCTAGCAGCTGCCATATGGCCCCCGTCAGCTGGATCAGATGTGGGTAAGCCTCCCTCCCTGGCCGTCCCAGCTTCTCCCTCACCCTCTCCCTCCCTGCTTCTCTCGCGTGTGTCTCTTTCAGACCCCCTTGCTTGAGCCGGTTTGCTAGCCCGGGTGGATCGGGTCGGGTGGGCTGGGTTGACTGGCTGCTGGCCCTCCAGAGCCTCCGCCGACGGCTCCCTCCCCGACGCCGCCACCGCCGTCTTTATTTTTAGCCATCTTTAAGGATTAGGATTGATGCTGTGACGAGCAGGGCACTTACAGTGATTGTATTGTAAATCTTCTCTTCTGGGTGGTGGTGGGTGGGAGGGTTGAGGAAGAGGGCAGCTTCTTCTACGGGGCGGATGTGCTGAGTTTTTCTTGTATAATTCAGTTGGGAAGGAGTATGTGACGATGGTCTGTGTGTGTATATGTGGAAGGAGGAGGTAGCTGAGGAGTTTGGCTGGACAGAGGGGTGGGGTTGGGGGGAGGTGGGAGGTGGTACACCCTTGTCCCCGTAAGTCCGCTCATTAAAAGCAGTCTGAGCAAGCCGGAGGGCGAGCACACATACATACACAATACGTAGACGCACACACGCTTACAATCTTGGTTGAGCTTTATTCAAATGAGGTGATTTAGCTGCTTTGGTTAACACAGCGCAGAGCGGGACTGATGTATTTTCTTAGGCAGGACAAATCGACTTGGTTAACAGGTGGGACTTTTTTTTTCTTTTTCATTTTCTCCAAATTTAAATTTTTTCTTTATAATCTTCATCTGCTTATTTACTTTTTTATGCAATTCAACAACTAGATAAATTCTACCAACTCTTCCTTTAGGAAGCATCACCACATATTTTCTGTCTCCTCTTTCCCGTCTAATCTCACACCTAAAGCCGGCGCTGGCAGGTTCAACAAGGGACAAGCTGTTTTGTTTTTTGACAGTGCTATTTCAATTGGACAGTTTTTCTGCTCGACTTAGCCTGCGGAGGTGGTTTGTAGGTAGGCTGGGTACTAAGAGTGTGTGTGTGTTTTGTATGTGAGGACAGCGTGTGCAGCTGAAAGCCAGTTACCTAAAAGGGCTGTGCCAGGCCAGGCCAAAGTGGGTTAATAAAAATAACCAGCGTAGGAGCAGCGACAATCCAGGAGTGCAAGCAGAGGAGTTGGAGAGATGCAGAAAGACGGAGAGCGGAGAGGCAGAGTAGAGGAATCTGTCGCTGGTGATTTACCTGAGATTAAGTCTTGGTGAAACTGAAGCAACTCTTGAATTCAGATTATATTCATCAAATTTAGTAAATTACTCCTTTTAACTGTAATTATGGCCTGTTTTTCTTATTTCTGCTTTTCATTTTTTTTTATTTAAAACATTAATTGACCCACTGGCAACGAATGAACAAATGAATATATGAGTAATATGACATTAAATATTTCCGTTTATGTATAACAACTTTTTCTTCATATTTTCAACTAATAGACATTTTTATTTTAGTTAAGGTTTTTTAAGGTATTTCATATCTCACTCTTCTCATCAGTACCTTTCCGGGATGCTTTGCGGCTTGTTTTCACCGCTTCGTACCAGATGTGATGTTGTCGATGTCTCGTCCTGCTTGTCTTTCTCTGTTTGTTTGTGATTGTTTTATTTTTCTTGTTGACTATAATTTAGTTTGCAGAACTTCTTACAGAAAAACTCAAATTATGATGAGAACAATGCTTTTTTAATTTATTATTTCAGAAACTTGGAAATTTTCATTTTAATTTTGCTTTCAGCTGGTTTTGCTTTACATCCAAATTATAATTTATGTTTTTGTAAACATATCTCAATTAAACACTCAACATAGATGGGAATTAAAAGTGTGAAGTGGATGCTGAGAGCATTATCAGTTGTACTCATGTTTGACTCTGTTTCTGTGTGTGGCTGCAGGTTATGAGGACGGCAGGATGGAGTTCCCAGACCACAGCAGACATTTACTCCAGTGTCTAAGTGAGCAGCGGCATCAAGGCTTCCTGTGTGACTCCACAGTGTTGGTGGGTGATGCCCAGTTCCGTGCCCACCGTGCTGTGTTGGCCTCCTGCAGCATGTACTTTCACCTTTTCTATAAGGACCAGCTGGACAAGAGAGATGTGGTGCACCTCAACAGCGATATTGTCACAGCCCCGGCCTTCTCCCTGCTCCTGGAGTTCATGTATGAAGGCAAGCTGCAGTTCCAGGACCTTCCCGTAGAGGATGTGCTGGCAGCAGCCAGCTACTTGCACATGTATGACATTGTCAAGGTGTGTAAGAAACGTTTGAAGCAGAAGGCCACAGCGGAGGCAGACAGCACGCGCAGAGAGGATGACGGTGGGTCCAGCTGCTCTGACAAGGCCGACAGTCTATCAGATGGTTCAACAGGCCGACCTGCTACTGCCGATCTGCTTCACAGTGATGAAGAAGAGGAGGGAAAGGCCGAAGGAGGCCCGCTGTGGCTGAGGCTGCCATCTGCAGACAGACCAGGGACACCAGCCATAGCTACAACTAGTCCAGGTCACGGTGAGGCGGAGACGCAGGGTGGAGGAGGCCTCGGGGACGGAGGAAAGGTGCCTTCACCAGCTGGCAGCCCCAGCAGCTCTACTGGATCTCTCTCCCAGAGATCACACCGTTCCATGAGCTCTCACGGAGGGCACAGAGGCAGGCGGGTATCGAATGACGCAGTTGATTGCGTCCTGGACTTGTCTGTCAAGCCAATTGCCAGTAGCAACCACAATAACCACCATCAGTCCTATTTCAGTGGGGCAGCTACACCAGACAGCCTGAAAAGCCCATTGGCTGTGAGGGTAAAGGTGGAGAGGGGTGTGGCTTCAGATGAGGAAGAGGAGCTAGGAGGTGGGGACTATGACATGGAGCACAGCGGCCTTACCAAGGCTGCGGTTCCCAACACAAACGGGGGCCTGAGCCATCATGGGATCGGGGGTCCTTTGTCGGCTCAGCGGAGGCTTGGGCTGGAGGCGCACCTGTCTGCTCTGCGAGAGGCGTCTCTGGCCTCGGAGCTGGAGCGGGATGAGAAGCCTCCACCTTCAGCGGATGACGAGGACATCCTGGGGGGAGAAAATGAGCGCGCCCAGGCAGAGGTGGCCAACATGGATACCTCGCTGCTGCCTTACGTCTCAAACATGCTCTCAGCTCAGCACAACCAGATCTTCATGTGCCCGCTGTGCAACAAGGTTTTCCCCTCCCCCCACATTCTCCAGCTTCACCTCAGCTCCCACTTCAGGGAGCAGGAGGGCATCCGCTCCAAGCCCGCCGGAGACGTCAACGTGCCCACCTGCACCATCTGCAGCAAAACCTTCTCCTGCATGTACACGTTGAAACGCCATGAGCGGACACACTCGGGCGAAAAGCCCTACACCTGCACCACCTGCGGCAAGAGCTTCCAGTACTCACACAACCTCAGCCGCCATGCAGTGGTGCACACGCGTGAGAAGCCCCACGCTTGCAAGTGGTGCGAGCGGCGCTTCACGCAATCCGGGGACCTCTACCGACACATCCGCAAGTTCCATTGCGAACTGGTCAACTCGCTGTCAGTGAAGAGCGAACCGCTGGCGTTGCCCAATGTCAGGGATTGGGCAATCGAGGACAGCTCCCAGGAACTGTGGAAGTAGAAGCAGACTGCTGGGCTGAATAAATGGAAAGAGACGGGAGAGAGAAAGAAGGGTAGAGAGGCTTGGGGAGGTGAAAGGGAGGTAATGGACTGTCATTGTCGGGGTTTAAGCGAGTCATGTTCTTGTTAATTGCAACATCTCATCCAACTGCACTTTAATAGCACATGAAAATGTTACTACTGAGTTATTTTGTTGCTATTTTGGGGTAATTTTTGTTGTATTCTATTTGATTCTGAACTATTATTATTATCTGGCGTTAGTTCTCTTCTGTTTGTGGTTTCAGTTGCATCTGAGGAAATGGGTCTCAGTGAGAATGTCTCGCTTTTAAAAAAATTTTTTTTTTTAAAAGAAGCTTCACTTTCTTTGTGTTTCATACCCAGACACAACACTCCCGACGCTGGCCAGCATATTGGTCCCAGTTCCACAGACAGCAAACACCACTGCAGGAGTTCAGGTCAAACACACTGAAGTGAAAAAGCATTACAATACACTAAACTGCACACACAGTTTGAAGAAGCGTGTGTGTGTGTGTCTGATACTGCACTACTCTGGCCAAAATTTCACCTAACGTGCGTGAGTGTGTATGAGTGTGTTTTGTGTGTATTAATTTTATTTTCTACTGGCATGAAGGTGTCATTGGCGAGGTGTTCCCCACATCTCCTGTTAAGCTCTTTGGTGTTGTGTGTTCAGGGGAAAGCTGACTGACAGACAGACTGACTAATGGCTCTCATGCAATGCACAGCCTCCTTTTTTCACTTCCAATCAATCTGAAGTATTTTCTAAAAATGAGAACACCTTTACAAATAATAATTATTGTTATTGATCTTTTTTTTCCCTTAAATTTAGCTGGCAGTCTTTAAAAACATCACTTGTCGACAAGGTATTTAATTTAAGGTTGTTGTATATTGTTCTGCTATAGTTTAACTTAATGATCTTTATTATTATTAATATTATTATTAATATTTTGTTACTTTTTTGTAATGGGACCTGCTGTTGTTGCATGACGTCCGAACCTGTATATTTTAAAATGAAAAATGTGAATTTGCTGTATTACTGTACACATTGTAATTGATCAAATATTTGACAAACGACTTTCTTTTTTGCTTTTCTTTGTGAATACTTCTCCAAGGTGCGGTCTGTTGAAAAACTAATTATTTTCACAACTATAAAAAAAGAAATGCATGATTTTATTTTATTTTTAAAGATTTTGTCTTAAAAATTTTAAGTTGTGGTTTTTGCATTTGAGGGGGAAACATTTGAAGGTTACACTTTTTGACAGTGAACTTTTTTTTTTTTTTTTTTCCTAATCATGTTAGATCTGTTTCTGGGCTTCTAGAGGAATGTGACCGAATGTGTTTCTGTTGGATGTTGAAGCGATATGATGAAGCATTTTAAGCCCGTGTCTTTATGCACTGATTTCTCTGCTGTGTGTGTGTGTGAGAGAGTGTGTGTGACTTGGTTAAGTACAAGTCAATGTAACCTACTGGAGATCTAAATCCACCCAGCACTTCCTCCTCCTGCTCCTCCTCAAGCATTAAATCTCCCCACTATTATTTTTTTTTCTTTTTTTGCGTTCCATCTCGCGTGTCCGTCCTCTGCAGATCTAAATGTATTGAAGGCATTTCTTAATTATCTCTGCAGATTTTGGCCTCTTGCTTCAGGTCTGAGTGTAGTTTTGTGGCTTGGCTGAGATGGGACAGATACAAAGACAGGAAGAGGGAAGGAGCGAGGCTAAACCTGAGTTCTCCTGCTGGAAGTTGAAGGGTCAAAAAATCTTTTTTAGACCGTTTCTTCGTGCTGAGCTGAGTTGGGGAGATATGTCACCCTGCTCGATGCAGCGCATCGCACATTAAACGCAGCCGATACATGAGGGATCTGTTGGGGGTTCCTCTTTAAGTCTTCACTTTGAGATCGATGGGAGAGAATTGGCGTTCCTGAAAGCACCTTTTTAAGCTAAAAGATATGAAATCAAATTTTTTGCTGAAAAGATGCCTTTATTAAATGGGGGGGAGCATTTCTGACGCAATGGAAGTATTTGATACTGTAGCGCTTTGAGAAATGGTTGATGGAAATCATGTAAATTCATGGAATTTATTGAATTTATCAGACAAATAATTTCTTATTATATTTTGATCATGTGATTGGAAAACTTTTTTTGTATGTGAATGTTGTGTTTGGGCTACATCAGTTTAACCGTTCTGTTTGTTTTATACATCTGCATCTTGAAATCAGTTTTAAATCTTTCAGAAGATGGTCAAGCGTTTATGCAATCCGAAAACATTTTTGCAGAAATGCGCACGCTCCACATTTCCTCCTCACTCAGATGAGCGTGTGCATGCATGTATGCGTGCATGCCCTGTCATCTGGTGGCATCTGCAGGCTTTGCCAATGCAACAGTATGGGTGACGTTGCGGCAGTTTGCACCACATCATCTTTTTTTTTCTTTTTTTGTAATGAAATGTTATTTCTTCACTGGCAGCGCGTCTGCATATGGGCTCCCTTCATCCTGCTGTTGTTTTCATCACTACTGCTGTTTTGTTTTTGTTTTTTTCCTTTTGCAATTCTCTTCCTCTGGTTGTACTTGACCGCCTTAAACTGCTGTAGTCCGGGCAATTTTTATTATTATTTTATTTATACGTGAGTTTGGGGTGGAGTTGGGGAAGCCAGGGGGGGACGACTGATGTCCACTCCTCAGTGAAGTAACCACCCTGACGTGACATCTTCATTTTTTGCTGTGCTTACTTGAAACAAAGGAGAGGGGGGACTTTTTTGTTAAAAAAAAACAAACAAAAAAAAAGGTTTAAAAGATAAAAAAAAAAAAAGGTCATAGACAGTTTATGGAAAGACATGAAGGGTCTGGGGGGTGGGGGGTTGTAAAATGACTGAGTCTCTTGAAAAAGGACAATCACTGTCTGGGGAAAAAACAAGCAGATTTTGATTGAGATATATTTGCTCCCTGTTGAGATTACGATATTTCTTTGCTTTTCTTTTGTGTTCCTTTGCAGATTTAGTCGTTTTAGCTTTGACAATCATAGCTGTTTTTTTTTGTTTGTTTTGTTTTCCTTCTTTCATTTTTCTCAAGGGGAGAAAATTCTTATTGTGTTTAGTTTTGTAATTTTCTGGTGTGTTGTTGACATTTTTAAATTGTGTGCAAACTGCAATAAATTATAAGAATCTTGAAATTCAACCTCTGTGTGAAGTATTTGTGTATTTTCTTTATCTTTATTCTCAAAGACAAAAGTTGAAATTTATCATCCTTTCATGCACATCTCTGCATCGGTTGTTGGAGTGTCGTGCTGCAGAGGGATGAGTACAGAAGGTCTTGGCATCCTGTTCCTCTGCCGCTTGTGATGCGGGTGGTAGTTACGTATGTGCACGCATGTATGTGTGTGTGTGTGCACAAGTCGTGCTTGGACACAGACGACTTGCACATGCTGCTTTTGTGACGTGTAGCACTGGCTGAGGTGTTGGCTGCGTTTGAGAAGAAAATGTGCAGCAGCTTGTTGAGCTCCAATCCCCTGCAACACACACACACACACACACAAAACCTCTTTCCAAAGGTCCTCAAGCACGGGTTTCCAGTAAAGAAATCAGCTTTAGCTAATGTCTTGCTGCTCAGTAAACCTGCTCTTACAGATGCATTAAAAGCCCCTACACTTAGAGCCCAAGGAGCAGTGTTCTTTAGGCCACAGATGGTCTCTTCAGTAAGCCCCCAATGCACACTCACGCAATAAGCTCATTCCTAATCTTTACAACATTGTCCTCAGTGTGATGAATGCCTAATATTGGTTCAAGAAGGTTGGAAGAGGTAAAAGGTTTTACAGGTGTCTCAAAGGAAATTTTTATTCTCATCCTGTGGTTCATCTTAAAAACTTAACTAAGCAACTATGTGAACTCATGATACGATTAAACATGTTTTGGAGACATCTTGTTGAAAAGTAAATACAAAGTTTTCAGTTTAAGCTTTCAAACTCTGTTAAAAAGTCATGTTTTCAAGCTACCTGCTCTCAGTAGTTACTGGAGATGCAGAAAATACATAAAACCTTCTTTGATTCAGCGCCGCTTCATCATTAATTGCAGTCTGCAGCGTTATAAGTGAACATCTGCTTGTAGACAACTGCTCGCTCTCTGTCTCTGCGAGGAGGTTTGCTGTGAATGTAGGTCATTAATTTGTTTCTGTCCTTTGTTTACTTAAGGAAGGGGGACAAAGGGGCAGCTGCAGAACCATTTGGCTGTGCCCAAGGCGGGCCAGCTCAACATGTTGGGAGGCTGAGACCAGCTTGGGCTCCTGTCTGGGGCCTGGGCCCCAGCACTCTGCCTCATCGCGTGAGGGAGCTGACTCTGCCAAGCTGCCAGGGAGGGCTCCAGTACCACGGGCGAGGGAGGAGGGAAGAAGAGATAAAGAGGAAAGTGTCATCCGGACATGTCGAGGAGTCCTGATGTTTGTACTAGGAAACCAGTATTTTATTAGTGACATTTAAAGATCAACCTCTTAATGCGCCTACCTCTAAAATATGATCAAGGTAGATATTTACATCTTAAAGTTCAGTTTTGGAAGAATATTGATTTGTTTAATGGTGTTTTTGTGTATTATAAAAAATAAAATAAAAAACAGGGGCTGCAGTAATGCTCCTGCCAAGAATAACTGTTTTTTTCTTTTTTTAATTTTTCTTAAAATTTCTGTATTTTTCTGTATCTAAAAATGAAGCTGGTTAGATATAGTGTAAAAACAAAACAGCATAACAAACAGGATTTTAGCTTTTGGCCATGACAAGATGGCCACTCCACAAAACATTCATTGAAAGCCTGTGCTTGCATGAACCAAGAGAAAAGCCTCCTGTATCCTTTTCATGTCTGAGACTTGTTGATTCTCCATGAAAAGGGAAACATTCCCAGGCCGGGTCCAGCCACGGAAGAATTGACGGAGAGAAAAAGAGGAAAGCGGGGACAAACGTGTGCATGTGTGTGTACATGTGTGTGTGTGTGTGTGTATGTGCAAGTGATCCACGATTGTCTTCATATTTAAAAGAGCTCCTTTGTCAAACACTCAGCACAGCAGGACAGAAGGCAAGCAACAAGCAGCCTGCATGCAAGCAGACAATACAGTGGCACTGCACTGGCTGGGGTAGATGGACAAGAGGGAGGGGGATTTTTTTTTATTTTTTTTTGGTGGGGTGGGGGGGACGAGACACAGTATGCCAGCCATCCATCCAGCCACCCACTGCAGACACTAGACCCCCCCACCAAGTCCTCTATGGAAACAAAAGACAATGCAACTCGAACTTAAATATCTGTGTCTCTATGAGAGGGGGCCCCAAAATAGTACCCCCCTCCCACATCACTCTGCAACTCCCTCCAAAGACATCAGCATAAAGCCAGAAAAAAAGCTTGCATAAGAAAATTATTAAGCCATTTTCACACTCTTACAAGTGCACACACACACACACAGGCACAAGAGTAGTATAGGTTTATATAACCTGTCATCCAGCACACATACAAAGACAAAGGCCTCCAGCTGGTCTGTCTTTAGGGCTGGGCCATGATGGGATTAAATAGTACTTGTCCTTTGTGTTGGTCTTGCATGGAGGAGAGCAGTGTCAAACTCTCTACTGAGGAGGAACTGAGATACAACAGCATGGAAAGACAAATCTTTCAATCAGGATGGTGCATTCGAAGAAATTTTGGATAAATACTCAAATAATGGGATTTAAGGTTAAAGCAACAATGAAGCCCTGCAGAAAGACCTGAAAGCACCCTTCCTGCTTGTGCCATCCTATCCCAGCTGTGTGTGTATGTGCCAGATAAGGGGCATTAACAGGGTGTGTTCTGGGTGTTGTTGGAAACTGCTGGCACCAGGACACGTGCACAACTCAGCACTTTATCATCACCATGGTGACCTGACAGGGTCATGCAGGGAGGGGTCCTTTAGTGTCACAAACTCAACCTGTCTGGCTGCTGCTGTCTCCCGTGCTAATAATGTAACTGTATAGTGTGTGTGTGTGTGTATGTGTGTGTGCAGACATCTGGTGCACCTGCCTGCTGTGTTGTACACATGTATGTATGAACACACACATGACAAGCGAGCAGCAGTGAGACAGCTGTGGTGTTGTGGAAGAGTCAAGTTCATTATCCCTGTAATGTTTTTCTTCCTGCTGAAGCACAGTGGTGATGTGCAGAAAATGACACATGCACACACACACACACACACACACACAATTCTGCATAACAGTGCTGTACATTATTTTGCAAATCACATGATTAAATGCATTTTTAAATCAGCAGGAATAAGGCGAGTGTTTGTGTTTACATCCAGCTAACGGTAGCACAAAGGTGCAGCATTGATCAGCCAACAAGCTGTGGGTTTGAAATTGGATGTTGCAATATACCAGCATTGATTACAATTATGATATTAAAATAATAAAATATCAAGATTGGGCTGATTATGATCGTTGTGATTTGATCTTGGCTAGTAGAATTGAGGCTAGATCAATTGCAGATTGTTTTCTGTGTGATTTTTAAACCTCATTGGCTTCTCTTTTAAATATAAACAAAACTAAATTTATAATTCTGTTAGTAATATTTATTTAAACTTGAATAATTATGCAAATAAAATTGTTATCTTGAATGCTTTTAGCTACAATAACCTTGTAGTAAAAAAACAAGCCACCAGGACACAAATCAAATCTCACTATAAGTTTGCTTGTTCAGTTTATTCCAGCTTCCTGTCACAATTCAGAAATATTCATACTCATTTAATAGGTTGATGCAATCATGATATAAAGCAAGTACAGTTAATGGGTCCATGTATGAAGATGGGTTCATGATCTGAACCCAGTTAAATGTGGTTCAAGAGATTTTGGAAGAAACGCCTGGTGAGCTAGCTGATTTAGTTTAGTCAAAACCAGCAAAAACATAACAATATTGATCTTAAACTAACAGAAAGGAATAGGAAAGAAGAACTGGAATCATTGAGCTGCAAGCTTAAAAATAATATTGTACACATTTTCCCCCTGTCACAGTTCAGTATGGGATATCACAGCACAGATGTAACACAAAACTGTGATTATAAAGTTTAGTCTGCCTTTAAACAGAGGACTAACTGAATCAGATTTCTTGAACATAAACTACTTAAAAAAAACAACAACAAACAATTAAAACACCAGTTTTGTTCAAAATGACTGCTTTGGTATTTAAGTGCAGCTCAAGTTAAGTTATGGTTGCCATTATCAAACTGTACCCTAGTATTAGTACACACAGCACCAGAACATGCATGTATGACTGGATTATTGCAAGAATGATAAAATCATATTCATGATAGAATCACTATTGCTGGTTCCAAATTCTTTATTTGTAAAAACATAAATCATAAAAATAGGTCTTATGGTAGCTTATACTGGCAGCCATATGCAGGTGATGTGAGACTGCAGTCAAATCAAGGCAGCTCCCATTTACTAACTGGTTCCGTCTGTAGAGCTTTACTGATCCGATTGGTTGAAGTTTACATGTGACCGTGACAAAAAAGATGATCCGATCACCTGCTGAATATTTATACATATTCTGGGCCTTTTGCCAAAAACAGCTGATGCATCAAGTTATTAAAAATGAGCTGAATTAAAACATAAAATTATTGAAACTTAAATATCTTTAAACAGAATTTAAAAAATAAATCAAGCTGCTTGCTAGTGCCACAGATAAAAATGAAAGTCAGTAGAAAAAGTTGATAAAAGGACAGTAAATCCATCTCACAAAAGCCTGTGCAGTTGTAGAGGTTGTAGTTTTTATTCATACATACAGTCTTTTCCACATTCCACAACAAACATTGCATAATGAAGCTGTTATCTTTTTGTATGTGAAAGACAACAGAGGAATCGGTTCATGACAATGAGGCAAGTAAATGTAATTTGTACTTTCCATCCCTGGTGATCCTCCAGACATTAGATCATCTTGACTTTAAACTGGAAGAACTTTGTGTAATTCTGAGGTGAACGTGTGAATTAGTCAGCATGCTGAACTTTTATCTCAGCCTGCCAACAGGGAAATTGATTGCATGAGCAGAAAACAAACATATGCAAACAATACGTCAAAAAATGTCCGCTGTGCCGTTTATTTGTCTATTTATCATATGACTGATGTTTTTTTGACACGATGAGGGACGCTGAAAACACTGAAAACAACAGAGAGTGTGCACAAGAGGAGTTAAGTGGTGCACATGAATGTATGTGTGCAGTAACTGTGTGTATTGTGTTTGTGTTCTCTCACCCTGTGATGCCAACCTCTCCGCTCCCTCCCAGCTCTGGCCAGGCACGACCCATCTGTCGCATTCCTCCTTCCATCCCTTCTTCTATCCCTCCCCCATCCGCTGCACCCTGTCCATCCCTTCCTCTGAGCATCCATCCTTCTTCTCCATCCCTCCTGTTTCTTTATTTACCTCCATCCTTCCATCCACCCTCTCCCTCGATACGCTCCCTTCCTGCAAACTCAAATAAGTTTCTTTTCTCATCTCTCGCCATTCCTCCTCTTCCTCTCTGTCTTTATTGTCAGTGTCAGCTCCTGAGTGCCTGCACACATCCAGGCTTAAACTAATAACAACATGTGTCTGCTCCAGCTTGTGTAATAATAATAATACTCATCATCAAAAGATAACACAAGCCTCAGAGCTTTTTTCCATTGTAGCCCCAGCTACTTGAGTCCAATGTGGGGCCCTACAGGCTCATGTCAAGCCCCGAGGCCCAGTGTTACTGCTCCATGCTGAACCACAGTGATCCAATCTGGGCCAGAGAGACAGGGGTCCTGCCTAGGGAACTGGCACTGTCTGTGTGTGTGTGTGTGTGAGTAGTGTAGCATCAGGGGTGTAGCCTGGGGTGTACTGGCATGGTTGTGCATTGGATTATTGAAGGCAGCTTGGGACCATCTGTATGGTGGTGGGGAAGAAGCAGAGAAGGAGATTGGACAAGAAAAGAATGAGACCAAAGAGAAGGAAAAGGGATTTTTTTTTTTACTTTACATTGCTTCTGAGCAAACAAATTCAGCAGAGCTGAATTCAGCCTCAGTTTCATTAACGCTACCCATCAGGAGTTCCAAGTTCCACGTGATGATCAGAAAGCCTTTAAAGTGACAGCATAGGACGGAAGCAACAAAACAATCTGCTTCACTTCACTCTATACGGTAGAGAAGTCTTGAGCAACAAATCAATTCTTTTCATTTTCATTCCAAGTAGGCAGACTTTTTTGTGAACTCTTAAAGTGGTCTTGAGCAACTGTTCTCCAGCCTTTCTGGGGGTATTTCTGAGTTTTTCTTTGAACATTGGCTGCTATTTAATGAATTTTATTATTTAAATTAGTCAAACATAAAAATGCACCTAACTCCAGTGATGAGCCAGTGTTGTGTTGACACCTAACAGAAAACTAAGCAAATAATCTATTTTAAATAGTATATATAGACACTTTATTACTAAAACTGCCTGTTGCAAACAGATATTTTGCAATTTATTTAGTTTCCTACGTGAAAAATGCCAAAAGATATTACAGTTTTACAAGTAGCAGGACTAAAGGATTACTTTAACAACATGTCTACATCTAAAAAGTGATGCTTTTAAGAAATAGGGAAAAGAAAATCCAGTGATCTGGTCCATCAGTCAATCATTCTACTGTGCAAAATTTAGTTTGAAATGATTAAGGATAATTTTTAGATGTGCAGGATTTTCAGAACTGATAACATAACAATCACATTACACGTCACCATGGCTACTAGGAAAAAGGCAATTTTTTTGCATCATGATGTGTTATAGTGTACTATCCTGTGATATCTATCCTTCTCCTTGCCCCCCTCTGACCTCTTTACAAGGATCTTGTTACTTGTTGATATGCTGACACTACAGAATGACGTTTTCCTGTTGGCGTTTACTATTAGCACAGCTGGCGTGTCACTTGTAGCCACAGAAAGATAACTGGCAGTATGCAGCTGCAGAACAGTTCAACTTAAAAAGTCAGAGTTGAAGAGTGTACTAAAAAACTGATGTGGAGGGCTTTTAACTAAACATATGTGTGTAACAATTTGAGAAATACATTGTGCGCATGTTTCTTCCTCTTCTTTTTATTTTTTTGTTGTTCCCTATACAAGTTTGAAATGTTCCTATGTGATGACGTGAAAGGAAGGAAGTGATGGTGGAAGGTGGTAATAATGAAGGCTTTCATGTTTGCGTGCTCATTGTGGATTCAAGACCCTGCACAATGTTTTCAGCAGTCATTGCACTCCTTTACTTCCCTCTCTTTATAGAAATTCCTACATATTTACCTGTGCCCACTGTGGGAGGATGACATGTAAGCAAGCAAAGTAAGAGTAAGACCATTAACAATTCAAGCATATTCATAAAAATAGTTTATTTGTGCAGTCCTCATTGTTCACTTTTCTACCTAAAGTAGTCTACCTAATCACACCCACTCAATTATTCAATCATGATTGAGAACACGTCCGCACACACTTTACAAGAGACAAGAGACATGCCTTCTCCTTGAACAATGACCAAAATTTCTCCTCAGAAGACACGTTTTTAAAGGGAATAATTGACATTGCAATCATAAATAAATGAAACAAAAACTGGATTGTGCCCATAATTCACCTTCCTACCCAAAGGTAACATAAAGCTCAGGAGCTTTATGTTAAACCTAATGTTAGCCTGAAGCTATGTAGCAGTGCAGATTTAGTCACATGGTAGGACTGGATTAGTTTTAAGATATTTAGTTTTCCGTGAGTGTATTAAGGGAATACACATGAACTCAGTTAATCAAGATTTTTTCATTGAAGCCGAAAATGTGGTAAAGAATGCTCAGAGTACGTAAGTATCTAAGTTACTTAGCATTGACTAAGCTAGAGCTATATGATCCAGTTTAATTTAACCCTGAGGCTTGCAATGCTGCAACTTGACTTTTAAGTAAATGTCTGCATGAAAATGTGGGAGAATATAGCCTGTAACTCCTATTTTGTATAGGAAGACGTAAGAAGGAAAAGAGAGGGAGGTTTTACTGACTTTTTTTTGTAAAGAGGAAGGACAGGCTGAGACAGAACCCAGCCCCAGTATCAGCAGCCCAACAGCTCCCTACGTAGAGTTAGCCACGCAGGTCAATGTGGTCAGACACAAGCATCCAGTCTACCACTGTCAGTACTGGACAGTAAGCCAGAACTTATAGGATGAGAAGCCATTGATCATCCTACTACTACATCAATCAAGCGCCACATCCTGCACACCAAACGAACCAACTTACCTTTTTATGGACCTTTTTAAACTTGTTCTCGTGTCTCTCAAATGTGACCACAGTTATTACTGCTGTGTATACAAGTGTGTCTATCAGAGAGAGAAACACAATAATAACACCATAATGTTCCAAAAGCCCACCAATCAATTCAGAAAGTTTGTTTTTCACAAAGATCAACATTACAGACATGCACAGTTTGGAGTTTGTGTGGGTGCATTCATTGGGTCTTCCAGAGGGTCTTTACAAGTAGACAGACAAGCTGGCAAGCAGCTGTGGTTGTAACTATCCTCTTTCTGTCTCTCTCTCTTACACACACACACACACACACACACACACACACACACACACACACACACACACACACACACACACAAAAAAAACACAACACAAGCTGTTGGTGTCTAGCGGATGGGCTGCT
>JBAMHW010000018.1:21658242-21689888 GCA_037177495.1 Rhadinocentrus ornatus | reverse complement strand
TCTATCTATCTATCTATCTATCTATCTATCTATCTATCTATCTATCTATCTATCTATCTATCTATCTATCTATACAGTATATCACACTGTGGAGGTCTGTGATGCAGCTGTAGTCCTGCTCCTCTTCTAGGACTTCTTGCACTTTGTGGTACTCAGTCTCTTTCCAAGATATATTTTTTTCGATTATAAGAAGCAAATTCCAGGGCATGAAAAACAGGTGGAATTCACAAACTGAAAGAAAATCCCAGATCCCTATAGGAATAAACCTCTTGTTGGCTAATGTGCACAAAGGTATCTGGAAACAAGGCTTATATTTGTTTATATTGGCCAGGAATTAAATTAAATTAAAAAAAGCACATGTCTTTCTATGGTATGATGGTCTTTTTGGGTATTGTTGGTTGCTTTTAATAAGTTAAAATTTGCATTTATCAAATAATGTTTCATGTAAATAAACAATCAATAAAAATAAAATTAAATAAAACAGAAACTTACCTGTGCAATATGAAACAGCTCAACCCGGCTTTGCAGCCTCCCTTGGCTTTGTAAAGAATTTGCAACCTTTCAGCTCTTTGTTTTGGTTTCACAACTTGCTGATTTCCTATTTTGAATCACTCTCTACTTTCTTTACATTTCCAGCTGCAGCAGGTAGCTTTTTTTCAGAAAGCTCACACAACAAACAGAAGAAGTAAAGGACCATAAAGTGGAGTAAAACAAAGGAAATATTTTAGAGGTTAATGAAATGAAACTGAAGACACTTGCAGAGAAAATGCTTTTCTAAGCTCAATGTTCTGATTTATGGTTTAGATTAATTTGGTGTTGTTATTGATGTCTTATTGAGCTCAAAAACAAACAACACTGTGAACCACCAGCACCAGTGTTGGAAAATCAACATGATCCGCAGTCAGAGACTGAGGAAGAACTTGATGGAAGTGATTACATATGCTCTCAGTAGTCTTTTCAACCGTTCCTAAAGAAGGCTTTAATTCTAGGTCAAAGGTTGGAGACGTACAAGAGACAGATCTCAGTTCAAGAAACCGTTTAAAACTTCCTGAATAGGTGGATCTTTGCATGTATGTTTGCACATGTTGTGTCCAAACACTGCAGTTGCCTGTAAGTGAAAACTCATTTGCTTTTTCCATTTCCTCTGTTTCTTTTCACAGCACAATGCGGTGGCAGCTACCGCACAAAGAGGCCTCACTGTGGGATTCAAATAAACGGGGGAGGAGTGGTGTACTGACAGGGGCAAAGAGGTTGAGTATGGAGGGCAGACAGAACTGAATAAGTTGAACAAGAAGGGGGAGGTGATAGATGTAGAAGGGTAAAGTGGAGGGAGAGGCGGCTGGTCACAAAGTTAGCACAGCGGTGCCCTCCGCCCCACTGTGACACTGTCCAGCCTTCCATTAAGACAGTAACACAATATAGAAGAAGGACAGGCTTCATGCCAGATGCCAGTGTGTGCGTTTCTCTGAGCTTCAAGGTGACACTCTTTGTTCAACAGCACATCCTCACTTGGGGCAGCTGTGCAGTTTGCTTTGTACATCAAACAAATGCTCAGGCATTTTTGTTCTTCATCTGCTCGGAAAGACGGACACATCTGGGTGACTTCTGTGTTTGTGGGGTTTTAGAGATTGCGTGTTCATTCAGATGCAGTCAAATAAGAACAGGAAGCTTGGCTGAAGCAGGGAAATGAGCTGCAGGTGAGGCTTAGGTCAAACCCAACCTGTGGTCACAACAAGTGATCGAAGTAAACACTGGCACAGGGAGAGCGATGCTAACACTCAGCTACCTAATTTAGCTTCATCTGTGGCTTGTTTGGCCTCAAGTGGAACTAAATATATTATCACTCATACCCTCTTAATTTTCCTAAAAATTCCCAAGGAGAGAATCAGTCTATTAAGTGTTTTCAACAGATATTTACATGCAAATGGCTCCCTCTAGTGCTCATGAATAAAACTTCCCTATGTTATGGGCTCAGCATCTATCCACCTGTCCGACCACCCCCATCCTTTATTCCCAATCAGGGTTTTTGGGCCTGCAGCTTTTTCTAGATAAAACATTTTCCTCTATGACATAATAATGACTTGCAGTACTTTACATAATAACTGAGTCCTCATTTATATCTTTTTATATTCTCAGAAAACCAGGATGTAGTTTCAGCAGTTCAGTGAAACATGTAAACTTGCTCTAATATACCTACTTTGCTCTTTTAGTCAAGTTCTTGTGTCTTTAGGCATATTTCTGTTCTGCCCAGGGTCTGCTCTGTGGTTCTTTACTGTTTGCTAAGTTACCTGGTTGTATCATCCTTTTTCATACTTGTATGTTTCATTGGTAAGTCCTCTGATATTGGACAGACAGAAGGACTAGTGTAAAATTAATGGAGAAAGAAGCTGATCTCCAAAGAAAAACTCTGCACCATCAGAAAGTCTAAAGTGTTTTTCAAGATCGATTTACAAAAAGACTTGGAGGTGAAATATAAAGAATAAAAAAGTGACTTCAGACTTGCACAGTATTGTATATGATAAATGTGGATATATATTTATAATATGTTGATATATGTGAATTCAGTAAAGAGTTCTGCAGTAGGGTACACATCTTCTTGGCTGCACCTAAGCACTCTCCTAAACAAGAGAACATCTATGGAAAACTTTACACTTTCTCTTTATAATTCCCCTTGAGGATGATGAGTTGTTTTGTTTTTTAATTCAATTTACAATTTTAATATTTTACCACCATTATGGCAACATATTACTTTTTAACATATGGACAAATGTATCTTAGACATTTTCCAAAACTGAACTGCTCCATTCAGCTACAGCACACAAAAAGGACATGAAAACTTCACAACAACAAAAATAAACAAACAAATAAAATCTTCCTGCTGCTATTGGAAACAATTAAGTGCAGAGATACTGAGACAAAGCATCAGAACATTAAACATAAGCAAACTTTGCATGCTTCAAAGAATTAGCATGTCCGGTAATGCACATTTCAGGGTTTTCTCTGCTCAGATGCTACATTTTTCATGTATTATAACACATTTACTGCAATGATATGAAACAGGACTGTAAATTGTCATGAAGATCATTAAGTTTCCCCATGATATGTTTGTTTAAACAAGTAAACATAGACATTAAATATACATGTCGTATGTGGGTCTTTAAATCATATTATGGACACATTAATGATTGAAAGCTCTGCACACTATCATATCATCCAAGTCATTTTTGTCTCCTGTAGCCTGAATGGGGTGATATTTTACAGGATATGGTTATGAGTCATATTTACTGGATAAGAATGAACAAATGATCGTTTTGACTGTTTCTGTTGGAGGACTTGTTGTTCCAGGATCCAGGAAAAGACAACCATGCGGCATTGATGAAGATATATTTTGATTATATTAATTTACTTCTAACAGCAAATATTTCATCTGAAAACAGTGAAAAATTGAGTAGTTCAGACAGATTTTACCAGTTTGTTGTTTCTTAAGCCAGGAAATTTCTTCTATTTGCTATTTTAATTATTTTAAATACTGCTCAAGATTTAGTACGCTCATGATTCATTTTACCAGGAGTAATGTGTAAAAAAACAATTTAATAGTCATAATCTCCCCTTATTAAAATCTGAAAGCCAGTGATATTCCAATCTCCAGGTCTGCAGAAAAAACTTTTCAAAACTACAAATCTTAACCCACTTATTCACATTTATAATGAGATGAGCTTTGGAATAAAACACCTGAATGAAAACCTGCTGATACTAAAAGCAAGTTATTTTCTGATTTTAAAAACAAAAATATATAAAAAATGCACCAGAGACTATCAGCACATTCAATGTACTTGCTTAGCTAGGGTGATTTAGCAAGCAGATAAATATTTACCTAAGAAAGATTCATTTATTTATGCAATGGCTCCTTACATGTGGAAGAGTAGTACTACAGCCATTAAAAGCAGGTTGAGGAGGTTTAGTTCAAAGAGCAACATGAAACAAGAGGGTGGAGGAATCAACATTTTGTGGTTACTGTTTTGTGAGAAGAAAAGGATGATTAAACTTTTGTAATGTGAAAAAACTTGATTCTTAAACATGTGAAAATGAGTGTAAATGAATGCAAGATAGACAAAAATAGAGCAATAAGAAAAAAACCAATCCTACATGGAAATCACTTATAACAAACGTCGTAAAAGTAAAAGAGCTTGTTTAGCCTAATATATATATATATATATATATAGTTTTCTGTTAGTGGCTTGAAAGCTTTCAAGATGGCTGCTATTTCCAAATGGATCACTAGATGTCAGTAACTGTTCCATAATGTTACTTTGTAAATATTTGAATCATACAGAGTAAATGCCACTGTGCTACATGATGCAAAACACAGAATCCTGCTTTTTATGTTACACAGTTGACTTGGCAACCACCACCCGTTTGCTTATTTTAGATTTAGAAGAAATGTAAAGCTTGCACCTTTTTAGACCATATCTCCCTTCATTTATATATATCTTCTCATATAGGGGCCATTAAAAGCCTCATTCAGTTGGGGAAACTAAAACTAACCAGTTCTGTGCTCCAAGTGAAGAATACCGGCTTTTTTGCTTTTTTAAAAGGTTCGATTGGGCTTGTTTTTTGGATTTAAAGAGGGATGCTGAAACAAAAGCAATGACAACAAAATATTATCTTAAATTATATTTATCAGTTTATAAGTTATCGTTACCTTTCTCCTACATTAACAGAACATAGTGCTCAAAGTACAAAGAAATCAAAGGTAATAAAAAGAAACAATCAAACATGAGAAAAGGATTCAGATCAACTCTGGGGTTGAAAAAAAGTTAGTTAGAAAACTCATCTGCTAATATTAAATCCTAAAACAGGAGCCTTTGTACAGTATAGGCAACTGTGAGCCAACTTTTCGCCATCAGCCTTCAAGGGAAGCCTTTGCTGACTACAAGACAATTAAAAAGTCTTTTTTTTTGTTGAATGACAAGGCAATATAAGTGTGAACATCTGTCTGACAACAACAGCAGAAGAAGACAGACTGGAAAATGAAAGTATCCCTTTATCATGTCAGTGTGCGCGGTACATCTGGCAGAACAAAACATTAAGCTGATATAGTCCAAAGCAACTAAAGTGCTGAGGTTAAAACAGATTTACACCAAACTGGCACAGCGCATTTTAATCACAGCATAAACCAACACAAAGTGAACAGAGTCTGAGCAGCCGAACACGAGGACACAATTCCTTCAGACATCCTGAGTCTGCGTCAGCTCCTTCCCTCCAGTCCTCTCAGAGTTGATGGCAGTTGGAGTTGCCAATTGTTTTGCTCATCTGAAAAGAATGGCTACGACATCAAAGGACACCAATTAAAAAAAAACAAAAAAACAGATTATTTATCCTTAAGTTTAAAATGGTTAAAAATCCAGATGGAGATGTTGGAAACTTTTCAAACACAGTGGTCTGTCTGATGACAGTCTGATCTAGAGAAGTCTGATGGTACAGAGTTAAAACATTACGAGCAGATGTGGTCGTGTCTGTCAGAGGGTTAAGACGGGTAGGTAGTGTGTGGGAGGGGCTGGGGATGAAGGGTACAGTCGATTCGCTGCTGAGTGGTGGTTTTGCTAGCTCCTCGTCTAGAACAGCCGGATCATAGACTCCCGAGACTTGCCCACTCCGATCCATTTGACTGAGGAAACAGGAAGCAGGAAAGATTTATATGTACTTACATACCAAAGCATACCATTACTCTGTGTACAAGTATACAATCATGGCATGAAAGTGTGAGTTTAACCGTACTAGGCACTCCCACATGCTCCTCAACAAAGCGGACATATTTCTGGGCGTTCTCAGGCAGCTCCTCGAAGCTTCTGGCAGCTGAGGTGTCGCTATTCCAGCCGGGCAGCGTCTCGTACTGAACCTCCACGCGGTGTAACACCTCCTGATTGGCTGGTGAAAATTGATAAGGGCAGAGATTGGTGAAGACAGGATTGCATTACAGGGAAGAACAACAAGCTGCTGTATGACAACATATCAATATGTCTCTGCTTAGACCTGGAGCTCGCTACAAATAACCATTTAGAGAAGATGAAGAGGAAGTACACTTGAAAACTTCCAGTTAAAGCAAACATTCATCAAATCCACTTTGTAGCTTTGATGGTAAGTCAGGGTCGTGTGATTCTGATGGAAAGACCAGTAAAGATTAAAAACAACAACAATAAAAAAACAAAACACCTACATGCAAACATATTTTCTCATTTGAAAAGTCAAAAATGAGAAAAAGATAGAAGTAACTCAATCTGACAGCCTGACATGGTTTCCCACCACTACCTCCTTCTGACTTATCTACCTTACAGGTCCAAAACTAGAGAACACAGAAGAACAGACCAGTTGAAACTTTCTCACTCATAAAGAGCGTCACCTGGAAAGTGAGGTATAGTTTGGTTGTCGACGCTGTACGCTACGCCCACTTTGATCTCTGGGAACACGTCAAGTATGTCCAGTTTGGTGAGGGCTAACCTGAAAGAAAAAGAAGGATAACACTGTTAATGGAAAAAAAAAAAAAAGTAATTTCTGCTGAATGCCCTGGGTGTTCTTAAGAATTACCTTAAAAAATTCATTAGTTTATTCTTTATAATACATAAATAAATAAAATAAAACTTTAAACTTACGCAGTGAAGCCATTAATCATGTGTGCATATTTAATGAGCACTATATCCAGCCAACCACATCGTCTTTTCCTCCCTGTGGTCACACCCACTTCTTTCCCTCGAGTCTGAAGCAGCTCTCCGACCTCCTAAAGATAACAAGATTTAATAACAAACAGTAATTAAATCATTGCAAATGCTCCAGTTAATCCTACAGTTACAGAAACAAAAGATATCTAGTTGTCAAAATGGGACCTCAGCTTCCTCATCAGGCATTGAAGGCTCTGAGCTTAATACAGAATACTACATTTCATGTTCTCCAGATGGAGCTGTTTGGCAACAAACTACTTGAGACAATTTATAGAAAAGAATCATGTCAAGCATTACACCAAATATCAACAGTATGATGTTTTTGTGTTCTTAAAATGTTTTTCTTAGATTCGTTTTAAGGTTTTTCCCTTTCTGTGCCTCATCATGTGCAGAAAGCTGTATACTTTTTGGTTGTTCTGAAACACAAATGCAACCTAAAAGGGCAGAAGTGTTTATGCATGTGCCATGTCGTTTGTTCTCTTACGTTGCTCTGCTCAGAGGGAAAAGCACCAATGCCCACTCTGGTGGTGTATGCCTTGACAACACCATAAACCTCGCCAACGTTCTGAGGAGGCATGCCGAGGCCAGTGCACACCCCGCCCACCGTGCAGTTGGATGACGTCACAAATGGATATGTGCCTAAAATGACATCGCAGGTAGGACTCATTATATTTTCCATTTTTACAGTAGAAGGAGGCTAAACAAACATAAATGTAAACAAACAAAATGAGTCTAGAATACAGGCTACACTTTTATCTTCGCTAGAAAAAAACACAAAAAAAATCAGCACCATCGTCTACAAATTAAAAAAAATGGATCAAGTGTTGTGCAAGTAAAACAAGGTTTGTGTTTTCAGACTCAGACGCTGGAGACTGTCCGCTTGGAGATCAACCCAGCACCAACACTGTTAGAAATCAGAAAGATGTTGAAAGCAGCAAACGCGTTCATCAGCACTAACGTGTCCTGTCAACGTGCCCTTTATGTAAAATGCTGATGCCAAACATGCTCCCAAATTCCAAATATGTCTTGATAAGAGCTTCAAATCTACACAAATTAAAACTTTTGAAACACTTTTTAATCAAGTACTGACATTCTGACTATCAGTGTGCAGAACAACTCGCACAACAGTTAAAACAATAGTGCTGATTGCGGTCACTGCTCCCAGTGACGACTGCTCTGTTACAACACAGCAGTGCTGTGTTCAGTATAACATTATTTGAAAAGAAAAATACAACCATCATGCTTCAAAAACAGACTTTGGAGAAACTTCCTGGGGCTAAAAATCACTTTACTGACAGGTCTGGTGACAGAGGGTGTTTTTGTGCTCATGCAGTCAGGTGACACTCAGTGCTACTGAAACACCATCGCCAGCAGGCTTTTATAGAGATCATTGCAAAGCTTAAATATATCTCAACATTTCTGGTTCACTGCATTTGCATTGAGCTGCACAGTGACTGTATTCGGTCTACATTCACAGAGGCAAATAAAAATAAACGTGAACAAGCACGCAGTGATTTACGCACCAAAGTCAATGTCTAGCAGCGCTGCATTTGCTCCTTCCACCAGGATTTTCTTCGGAGGACCATGAAGAGCTTCATACATGTAGTGCACACCATCCCTCACCATGGGCTTGATCTGCTCCACATAGTCCTACAATGAAAAATAACACTAAAATATCACTGAAAAAAAAAAAGGACATAAAATACTTTTTTCCTTTTAGGTACTTTGATTCATTACCTTTAATTTCAGCAACTCTCCCTCGATGTCAATCTCCAGCATTGGGTACATAGACTTATACTGCTGAGCCAACACTTTATACCTGTAACATCAGCTGTGGTTAGTTATCATTCACTGTCCTTCTCTCCAGGTGATATCATACTATTCTACGCTCTACTGCAGTGGGACAAAGAAGTCGAGTTATTTTCTCCTGATCAAAATGCAGATAAAGAACTTCAGCTCCTTATCTGTTAAATGGAAGGACTCCATATATAAAACAGGCAGTTAAAGTAAAAACAGGTACGAGCAGGTACAAAGCAGGTAGATGTTTCAGACTTCTTTGGAAATAGATCTCATTTAAATCTCAGTGACAATCGTGTGCTGCTGGAACAGACCTTTCTGAGAACTTAGTAAAGTCCGCCAGCAGGTCACATATCCTGAGACCGCTACGTGCCGCCTTCGCCGAGTACACCGGACCAATCCCCTTCTTTGTTGTACCGAGGCTAGGCGGGGTCAAGAGAGAAGGGAAGAAAATACAAAAAAAAAGACAAATGTATTAGTATGACCTCAGTTCATCACATGCTTTTTTACAGTTTCAAAGTTCATGATGTTTTTTTTTTACACAGTTCCCATAAAAGTAAAACCTTCTGACCCAGTGGATTCAGCCTGTAGGAAAACCACCAGTCTGACATGAACAGCAATTTATCAGATGGTTTATAAGCTGTGGAGCTTTCAAATTAAGTAAAACAAGCAGATTCTAGTGCTTCTCCTAGGTTTTTGGCATTGGATAACAGGTGGCAGCTGACGTGGCTCAGCTACCGTCATTTAATGACGCCGTTAAATATAATTAACTTGACGGGACGACGGGGCACCCCCCGTATTTAATGGAAGGGGAAACATTAAATTCTACAACAGCCCCAAATTTTAAATAAATTCAATCATAGCTCAATAAAATAACTGTTAATGAAGAGATGAAGCAGGAATGTGTGATGTGGAAACTATCTGAACACATTTGACTCTCAAAAAGCCCAGCCCCAATTCTAAAAAACATGAAAGAGCCAGACATAAATACCTTTTCACACTACTGCATCATCTGAAACTCTGTAAAGTCCTTTTATACATGACCCCAGATAAAAAAAAGGTTACTGAAAAAGCAAATCAAACTCAACACACATTTCCATATGATAGTGTGCCTTGCCAACATCCGATAGCTCTGTCTATTAATAGGAGGGCTTGGCACAGCAAACTTTGCTAACCCAACAAGCAAACTACAGAACAGAAATAGACAAAGACGCTCTGAGCTTATTGAGTTTCACTAAGAGCGCCTAATCAGTATACAACATGCGGCATGAGTGGTCAAACCAGTCAGGCAAAAAAGTCTGAAGCAAAAAAAAAAAAGTGAACAATTTGACCCTCTGAGCTTAATTAAGTGAAATGTTCCGTACATTTCTGGCGGTGTGTTGGTGAGACTGCTAATAAACTCATGAACTAATGAAAGATTTGTCCGATTTTAAATCTCAAAACGGTAATCGTAGCTCTCAAACAGTAAATTTTGGCCACTTCTTTTTATAGATGTTGTGCTACAAAATTTAAAGTCATTCAACTGTATACTTTTATGTTTTATCATGTCTTTGGATCTTTAAATGTTTTGTTTAAAACATGTCACAGTCTATAAGTCTGAAGTATGATCTGGCTCCAGCAGAGCTTATTTTGTAGCATGCCTCTAGCTAACAGGAATCCACAATCCTGCTCAGCAATCTGCTGGAAGCCTTTAATGACCGTGCCATTAAGGCTTCCTGGTGAACATGTACTCTCAGCCTCACACATGAATACACACATGCTGGGAGTTTGGGGCTTTGGCTCCTGAGCTGATTGCTCCTCAGGCTCAACATTCCTCACATATATTTGGAAAGTTTGCTGTCAAGGCAAATAATAAAACAGAAAAAAGATAGTTTTTTAGGTAGCATGAAGTATAGCATAAAGATGAACACCTGGATTTAAAGCATGGCATACGTGTGTGTTTGTCAATAGAGTTAACATTAGCTGCTCTTCAATATCTCTGGGAAGAAGAGATCACATCCATGGATACTATCATGGATGTACAGTATATCCAGACGAATAAAGATTTCCATTTATCTTAAAGAGTAAGTATAAAAAAAATTAAATAAATACATATATTACGTGTTTGTTAAACACTTTCTCTTTAGAATATGTTTTGGTCTTCACCACCTTTAAAGAGATACATCTTCTTGTTTCGTTCCTAAATCTGGAATCTAAAACAATGTTCACACATGAAATCCTGAAATATCCTACAAAGGTTCTGAAGGGGCGATGTCGAAGGCCCCAAATGTCCACATCACTCGCTCTGAACTTCTTGTACGGATATTTCCACCCAGCCCCCTGATACAAGCCTCAGAGGCTTAGCAGGTGAGACAATGTGTGGATGCAGCAGCAAGAAAGTGTGTGTGCTGAAAGAGTTGTTGCATATGTGTGTATTCTCTGCCAAAAAAGCAGACCACCTGATAGCTAACCAGGCTGAAGCCAACAAAAAACCTAGCTTATTCAATTTTTATAGCTCAGTTTCTTTTGTGTGTATTTGTGTTTTAGGAAATAAATGTGGATCAGTAATCTATCACCAATGCAAGGCACATTTCTCCCTGGTAGGACTGACCACTGATTCAGTATGTATACAACAAGATGAGAATATATTTATTACATAAGTGCAACAAAGAATCAACCTTTTGCTTTAGATGGCGACTTCTCATTACCAAGGCAAAGTTTTAGCTGGGGACAGCCCTACTTTCCTCTCGTACGTAGTGCATTTATTCAAATACAGTACATGTGGTCTTTGCTATTCTGTACTTTTGTGTCACACTGAGCCTCCCGTGCACTTTAAACAGATGCTGTCACACTTCCTTGCCTTGTATTTCACTGAGTGATTTAAGGCAGAAAATATACTACCATGAAGTACCTGTGTGAACATGTACTTGTCCACAATGAGTGAAATGGTTAAAGCTCTTGTGTTTGACGTAAGTTACTGAACAGTAACTACTTCAATAATCTATATTTCTAAACAAGTATTGGGATTCTGCCATTCTGTTTACTTTTGTGTTACATTACACAAGTATTTCATGTTAGATAAAATGACAAATTCCACATAAGGTTAGAGCGCCCCCCCCCCCCCCTATTGCCACATCAGTTTAATTTCTCTAAAAATAATGAAGTCAGAGCAGTCAAAGTGAATCTTAACTGTTACACAAATCAGTCAGCTGAAGGAGATGTGGTTTATTCCTGTTTTTGTTACTTTTAACCCGGCTATCCCTTGGAAAGTTCATATAAAACAAAGGTGAATGCATGCAGAAGAAATCAAACTTCAAGACAACAAACCAATCTCTCCCTGTCCTCTGTTATAACTACATTTATTAGAGGGCAGGTCACACTTACTAGAGAAAAGACTGAACAACTGGACAGTGAATGAAAGGTCTTTTTTTTGTTTTTCAGTAAGAAGCAGAGTCATGTTTAACTGAGGACTGCAAACAGGATGTAAGTCAGGATGTAAGTGTGAAATATGCTGTGTTTAGGAACAAAGGTGTAGGAATATTTCTACGTGACTGAAAGTAACATCAAATAGCAACAATACGCACCGGTTTTGAATCATGAAACAGGATTTGAATCAGCGGTGACCTTTCTGAAATAAAAGCTAAATCTTCTTGATCCCGAGGGAAGACTCGCATGACAAAACAGCGTGACTCCAGGCAAACAACAAACACACAATCACACTTTCTTATTGATCATGAGGCAAACAGACAACACGTTCCTCTCTGGATGTGACCCTGGGGACTTCTAAGACTCCAGATTCATCCACTTCAAACAGATGTTTAAGGCTGATATGACCTCACTTTCCACGTTTGTGAGCGGCGTGAGTGTGTATATCTGAGTGTTGCGGCTATTTTTTAAGCAACAGGTTCCTTACTTCTTGCCTGCTTGCTCTTGCCTCTGCTGTTCCTGAACGCCATCGACCGCTTGGTGGAAGTCAAACACTGCGGAGGAGGTAGAGAGAGGGGACACACACTCTCACACACCTCAGAGAAAGAAGAGCTCGCACATTTCCCCCCAAACGCGTGCGCACACACATTTCTTCATGCATACATTCAAACTTTCGCACGCAGATTAAAATAAGAGTCCAGGGAGAACTTACCAATGTGTGCTCTGTCTGAGATGATCAACCTTTTCTCCCAGTCTTTTAGGCCTAAACACACACACACACACACACACACACAGATGTACTTTAAGTCCCCACAGCCCGGTTTTGTTCTTACATGTTTATAAGTCAAATAAACAAACAAACAAAAAAAAGAAGTATACCACTCACTCTTTCCTTTGCGTTCATTTTTTTCTGCCTCTTCAAACAGGCCTGGGAGATGGATCACAACACCATTCCCTGGGGAAAAGAAAAAAATAAATTACATTTTAGTTTTATTTAAGTGTCAACACGATTAAGACAAACAGTTCCCAACTTTCTAGCCGGTGACCTCTAAATTTATATCTGCTAGTTTTACAAATTTGTTACCTATAAGTCAGCACAAAGGATGAATATTTCAATATGTGCATGATTGACTGAGGTTGGTTGTCGAGGTCCGGCTTAACTTTCCCTTTCCACCTTATTGGGGCTGTCAGAATATTAAAAAAAATTAAATAATGTCTAATATTAATACAGATAGAGTAATGTACAAGTTTCTTTTTTTTAATTTTCTATCATGTTGGTAATGTTTTTTTGATTGTGCCCCACTTCAGAATAGATGTTAATATTAACAGCAGCTGTTTATCTACCAGGGAAAGTTCAAATGTCAGCTGAATCCAGAAATCCAGTCTTTAAGGATGGTTTCAGTTAAGTTTTTATTTCATTTAGGTTGCTACAGTTTTGATAATGTAAACTGACGAGTGTTGAGCAGCTCAGGGACTGATGCCGAGGCCAATCCAGGCTTATTTTGATGAGTCAGCGTGTCAGTGTTGTGCTCGGGTTACTATGAAACAGCGATGTGTAGTTGCGAATGGCCTTCCAACCGTTTGTGCTCTATCAGACCACATCACGTCAGTTTAAGGAGGCGCAATGTGCCAAGTTTTTAAATCACATCATAAATTTAAGCTATAAGAGTCAGTTTAGAGTCAGAAAAAAATGAGAAGATTTAGACATTGTTTTACCACAAATTAGCAACAGCATCAAGTTAATTAAGTAAACACAAGTAATGTTTTATACAGTAGGTTCCTACATTCGGTGTGCGTACTGCAGAGCTCACTGTGATGTTAAAGGCTGTTTGTCAAACAGAGCTACCCTGACTGATGCTCGCCAGTGTATCTTTCAAATGAACATTAAGTGAAAAAGGTGAGGTAATTACTTTTAACCAACTTAAATCTAAGAAGAAATGAGAAAATGAGTTACAAAAGGAGAGCAGGGTGATACTAGGAGGATAGATGTATGAGAACAAATGCCCACTTTCTCACAGATAAAGGTAGCATTAATACCTTTAAACATATCGACATCTAACGATCACTTGTTGCTGATGGTAAAAAGAGAAAATGTGGCTTTAGCTTGCAAAATGATGAACAAGTTGGACCGCTATGCTAAATAAAAAAATGGGGAAATGAAAAAATGGACTGGATGGGTATACTTTAAACATTTTGAGACACAATTGAGCTAATCAAGGACATTAGGTGTGTCGAAAGAGCTGCTAAAACAGTCACTGGATCTCAGAGTCGGTCATCTTGTTTTGAGTATATGTTTGTATGTTACCATCAAGAATTCACCCGGCAACTCAACATTTTTACCAAAGATACTTTTGATTATTGTTATATTAAACTATAAAGTATTTTAACTCTAAACCCAAAAATGTAAGACATTTAAACTAATTGCTGGCAGAGGATGATTGAAAATGGACACTTGGTGATAAAGAAAAAATAAAAAAAATTCAAGCATGAATCTTTAATAGTGATCCCAAGTTCTGAGTCCACATTTCAGAAGGACAAAAAATCTTTAATCTATCAGATGAAAGACAACTGAGTGTTACTAAGGATAAACTTTGAGTGCTGCAGGACGCGTTTGGTAAAAGCTTCCAACAAGCTGTATCATTAATAAATGTGGGTGGGGCAGGTGCAAAACTAAATGTTTGTCATGCTAGTCACATCTCACCGCGAACCTCCCTGAGCACATAAGCTTTAAATCTAGCTCTAATGCATCACGTGTAACAGGAGAAAGAAAAGCATAGATGTGATTAAATATCAACGGCCGTATGTTGACGTGCGGATGTGTGGATGGTTGGGAGCCTTAAAGAAAGCTCCATTAGCTAATGAAGTTGCTGCAGATGAGAGAATGTGATGCAGCCTGCAGCCTGGCACTGAGTCAAGCTGATCGCACTCATTGCTGCACTCCAATTGAGCCTCTAACAGCGATGACGAGCACTTGACTTCGAGCGATTCTGATCATTCCACTAAGAAAACAGCAAGGAGGATGACCTTGGGAGTGTGTCTAGCTTTGTCAGTAAATTGCAAAAAAGTTAAGAGCGTGTGAGCGTGTATTACACACCAATGAAAGCGGTGACCTTGGGGTTGATGATGCCGCTGGGTAGGAGGTGAAAATCATACTCCACCGCGTCCACGACCACTGTGTGTCCTGCATTGTTGCCGCCCTAAAGAGAAGCAAACAGAGGCCTTAAGGAGGCTGTGCAACTTTGTTTTGCAGAGCGCGAGGAAAGGCTGAATAGTTTGGCAAGTAGCAACAAGTTTCATATATAAACCATTGGTCACTGTCGTTCAGTGTTGATAGACTGTGCTGTTGCTTAGAGACTCCTGCTCATTGGTGTGCACTCAGATCTCACGTAAGCAAAGTAAACTTACTGACTAAAGCAAGGAAGGCAAGTTAAATGATAGCTGTTATTAGAGTATAAACATCTAAAGTCTTTACAAACAAAAGCACTCTGACATGTCCAAGCAAGAATCCTGCTCCTAATGTATGCATAAAAAATGTAAAAAAATCAAACAAAAAAAGAAATCAAGAACTCGGTTGTCACCTAAAGTATTAAACTAATAATATAATGTGTAGTTTTAACAAACCATATCAAATTAGATGACACATTTAAAGCATTGTCAATCAATAATAGATGACAAGTTAGAATGTTCTGGCCTAAGTTAATGTCAGACTCTCGATGGACATTAAAGAACTTCATAAATAACAGCAGCAAAAACAGTGTTATCCCTAGATTTGTTTTCAGGCCCGGTGGTATGCACCAAAATAACAAAAACATGTTCTCTGTGCAGACCAACATGTTGGTGCAGAAATAATCAATCAGATGACACATAAGGAGGTGCAGCTTATAAATGTGTCCGCCTTGATTGCTCTTTAGCTGCTCTGCAACAGTGAAAAGAAGTGATTTGTTGGTGTGTTATTGTACAAAAGGAATCAAGTATTGAGCCTCAGGAAGAGATGAGGATTAAGGTATGAACATCTGATAGGCTCACTTCTTTCTAAAGATTTCTCCTCATCCAGGATTTGCCAAAAAACAATCACATGTTAATCTCTTTTTAACTGTGTACTGAACAGAATCTTAAGACTGATTGATGACACCAGATAAACGCATCAACCGGTCAAGCAGCACACTGCGTGCACATGCCAAATGTTCTTCTGGATACAACACCCAGACCAGCACATGATCTCGCACAGCTGACTACAGAGAAGAACGTCAAAAACCGACCTCCTTGGCTGCTCTTTTTAGAAAGTATCACAGCCAGAACCTAAGATGGTAGAAGTGAAGAATAAACAGCTTGAGGGGATTAAAAAGGAAAGGATATCATTTTATCTATGTATCCCACTTTGTGCATTGATAAGAAATAAATGAATAAATAACTGCAGAACCATTTTAGTCTCTGCAGTTTGTCGTCAATCTTTCAGTCCATCCTGTGACCAGAATGTGCTCCCAGCTCTTTACCTCATGGAAATAAATCAAACTTAGCATGTGCTATAACCACATGAAGTTATTCCTGGCCACAGAAGTTCCCTTAAAGTGGTAGGGGGTGATGTAGGAGGGGGGCAGATGGCTCTCCTTTTTAGCTACTACTTTTACGATCCACCCCCATGCAGAACCAAAGAAGCCTGGTCTTGCTACTGTCCAATGATCGGACTCTCTTTCTCGTCATGACCCTTTTACTACTCACCTGCTACTGTCTCGTGTTTTACGCGCTGCTGTGGCAGAGCTGTATTTAGAAGCTACATTAAAAAAAACGCCCCCGTGATATTAAAATTTTAGAAACAGTAGATTACAGTAGGTTTGGTACTAAAATGTTTCTCTAATACGTTCATTAGATCTGATTTAGACCCATCCTCACCTGTGAAAAACACACACTTCACACATCCAGACAAGGAAAGACATGGTTTTCCACCCATGGTGCTGCATTGAGCTTAATCCTGAGAATCAGTGGATGACTTCATCCCTTATAGTTAAATTTTTTTTGTTTTTGATCAAAATCTTTAAAATGGAAAAGGCTTCAAATTGTATAAAAAAACTCCCTCTGCAGCACATTGATTAGGATCAGACATAGTAGCTATTTAATATCCTGACATTTCAGTTGTAGTTATCTGAGAAGGAATAAAGCCAAAAAAGAACAATAATGGATTTTTGCAAGATAACCATAGACTTGACTCAAAATATTTGTTTTTCTTACTAAAAGAAATATACACCCTTTTTTTTTCCTTTTAAAGTGTAAGTCCAGTTATCTTAACTTTAGTGCCCTTTTGAGTCTATTGTTAGTATAAATGCAGCAGTTATTTGACCTCCAGCTGCACTGTCTGGGTATCTTAGACCAGTTTTGAGCTTCCGTTTCATATGATTTTGTTTAGACTAACATGCTTAAATGGATTTGAAAGATTTGGTTTTGGTTAGGCTAACACAATAATCTTTTTATTTATTCTAGTGTCATGTAAACACGCACAATGTCATGGGAGCGAAATGAAAAAGTCCCAATTTGTGCTTTGAAACTTTATAAATACTGTTTTAATTCATATAAATCACAATGAATAAACAATTACCATGAAATTGAAGTTTGCAGCACTTAACCATTAGAAAGATATCGTAGAATCACTGCTGTATATGTATGTATGATACACTGTATACATGATAAAAATGAATTAGGTAGTTAGTTTTTAAGTCTCAACTCTTGCACACACTCTCCACAAACCGAATATAAATAAAAACCCTTGAATGTTTCATCACTTTCTTCATACCATCAAACTGAGTCTTCTGGGTGAAAACACGAGGAACATTTAATTTATTCATCGTTAATTGTTCTCTTTCAGTCTATTTTTCTATATTCTATTCTTGATTTTAATGCTATTCAGATTTCAGTTAATAGGATTTCAATTACTGGCTGAGAAAAGACACAAGTTGTGCAAAACGCCCCTTAATTGCAAGCAGCAGGTTGTCACATTGAGTACGGTCAATGCCAAGCCCAGGCCCTGATGTAGGCAGACACCTGCCCTTTTCAAGTATGGTTTGACATTAAACTGCAATATTAAACTAAGGCAGGAGGCCACAAAAGCCTCCACAGCTTCAAATAAGCAGATACACTCAGATTAGGATTTTCTAAATAAATAAAGTGATAGTTGGGTGTTAAACTACACTAAAATCTAGTATCTAATATCTAATCTATCTAGTGTCTATCTAAATCAGTGGTTCCGAACCTATTCCCCCATGGGGACCCCCTTTATGCATATACTAAGAACCCATGGACCCCCCTGCCCCAGCCCACGCTGAAACCATGCTTGGTTAAATGGTTTCAAAAGTTAGATTCTCACGATGAATAATGTATTCTGGATGAGTCCTGTCCTTCAACAAAGCCAAAATTAAACTATGCTAATTAAATTAACATATAGCCTTACATTTTTTCTTTAAAAAAAACTATGTGTGGACATTAATCACAATGGCTCTTAATGTTCAAAGACTCAGGGACCCCCTGTGCTCTTTAGGGGACCTCCTTAGGGGTCCTGGACCCCTGGTTGGAAACCACCAATTTAAATTAAATTATAAATATTCTGCCTTTTGGAAAAGACAAACACACCAACAAAAGCTATATCTACAGTATATACATAACTCATATCTGTATCCAATTAACCTGCTCATCTTGTTTCCCAGCCCTTTTGCCACGTATTTCCTGTACACTCACCCTCTCCAACCTGTAGTGTTGTATCACTACAATCTCACAGACTGAGGCAACACACCTGTCCCACCAACATGCATAAGTCTTAGTCTAAAGTTTACCAAAGACTGAAACTGAGACCAGTTAAGGTACATGTAATAATTACTGTTTGAATCATGATATGGACACATGATCTTCAACAAAGGATACTTAGCATCAATCTCTGGAGATGTGTTTCCCTCCCTGATTTGCACACTGCTTGAACCTCAGAGGCCTGGACTGTAAGGAACACAGAGCAAAACTGCTGGCGAAGCCTGTTTTATAAAAAGATCAACACTATGTGCTCCAGCTCTTCACTGCACACACACACACACACAGATCAGTGAGCCCACAATAAACATGCACATAGAAACATGGAGGACATCCAGAGGGGTGAGGTTGTGTGGGGTGTCCTTACAGAAAACATAAATATATTTAAAAAAAATAAAAAGAAGTCTTGGCTGTAGTGCAGAAAGGAGGGCACTCAGGAGAATCCTTGTTATGTCAACTTGTTATCAACAGAGAAAACTAATAATTCTATGAAAACCACAGTTATTCTGAGTAGTCAAAATTTCAACAAGGCTGTTATAATAAGAGGAAGAACATGGTGTTAGGTTTTAAACATAATGTGTTCGTATTAACACATCCTAAATACAGCAGGACAGAAAATACAATACTGTCTCACTTCCTCCATTACACAGTGGGGAACTGACAGTACTAATTAGAAAATGTGCAATAACATCAGTAATATACCTCAGAGTTAAGTTCATTATTGATGAAAGCTACAGTTCTGACCTCCACACACTACATGCAGTCCCTGCTTCCTCACCACCACCTGTTCAGGCCTCTGATGTTACAAAACCACTGACACATTTGGTCCCAAGTTTAAAATTTAAAGAAAATGTATTTGATGGAACTACATAAAAGCAACAAACACCAGTGTATGTTATCTTGGGAGTCGTGGCTCAAAACCTTTGGCAACCACTGCTCTAGCAGAGTGATCAAGAAGCAAAAGTATATTAATACATCTCCAGTTCAGTTTCAGACAAGAATGTTTGTTGCTTATCACCCAAAAAGGGAAAAATTTAAATCATGCCATTGCTTCAGAATTCTGTCAAAACGGTGAAAACTAAGTGATCCTTAACCCTTTATAAAATCAGACTAAATTTTTAATTATCCTAAAATCGCTTAAATAAAGATCAAAAGTATAAAGCAACCTTCAAACCTTTATGTTTGGTTTCTACATGTACTATGAGTGAGACTCGGCTGCTTCTTATTCATCTCAACTATACTAGTAATACAAAAACATTACATACGTTATTACTGTAGAAGAGCTTCTAACATGTAGAAGTTTCATAACAGTTTTGAATGTCTGTTGGGAAAGCATAATACAATCATGTAAACAATAAGCATGTCAATAAACATGTCAACTGAAAAAGGCAGCAAAAGTAAGAAATACCACATACATAACGCAGACAGGTGAGAAGAACCCAACTGAGCCGTTTCCAAATGTCTTGGACAGTAACTACACCAGTTACATAAGGCTACAATGGAACTGAATGTACTGTATATGGTTACATAACACACAAGAGACCAAACATTAGTAGTTGGTTATACGTAGATCGGCCAGATTGCATGCTTTCTTCTTTGATTAAATATGGGGCTCTACGCTATCATGGCAGAAGCTTGTCAAACATTTCAGGCCTTTGCTGCTTTCACTCACTATAACACAGACCCTTATTCATGGACATCAAGGCCAGAAATTCTCCAAAAGTGACAGCAGGCTTGAGAACCATGTCAAAAGTCCAAAACACCAATTGATGGTATGTCAAGACACTGAAATCCACCAATTTGCTTGAAGAAACCAGACAAGATACAAATCTATCACTGTACTGAGCCAACATGCTGACCAAGACTAAGTGGACTGATCATGTGGTAATTACTTTAATTTTAAGATAAAGTAACAATTACAGCCACATGTCTTAATACACAATTAAGTTTTTTAAGTCTACAGTACTAGCACAGAATTGGCCATAACATGATCTGTCAAAAAGTAGAAGTCACACTTTAAACCCTGATGTCAGATTGACTTTAACAAGAAAGCGGCATTTGTTTCCACACTGACATATGCAAGTATCAACACACGCATTCTCTGTTGACTTGGCTTGCATTGCAGCCAGTCCCAGCCTGTCTTAAAGAGATAAGGTGGTTTATACACAGTTTGGTATGTGTGGGTACATGTAAAGATATGTCCAAATGAGGCCTCTCAACCCTGAGTATTACTTAAAGTCAATAGCCAACACAAATTTAACAATATATTACCCTAAACGTAGTGTTGTTTTTGTGTTTTCATACAAATTTTTAAATTACCTGATCGATGACTCTGGTGTAATGTGATCAAATTTAACAGTAAACTGGTAAATTGCAACAAGTCTGATTTTTTTTCCTATCAGAAACGTGCTAGAAAAATTATGCTCACACTGCACATGCTCTGTTAGCTCCTCTCACCATCAAAGAAACAGATAACAATTTGGAAATATCTATACAGCAGATGAGTTTACATTTGGTTTTTCCATACTTTTACAAAGACTTTCTGGTGTGAATTCCTACAAACTCGGCCTAATGACTAAGTAACGTGCCTCGTATCTGGCAGGGTATTTCTGAGTAGCTGGCACATGATAATCTGTCACAGCTGACAGAATAGGGAACACCAGATGTAAAACTGTTATACTAAAATACCACAGTCAAAAGTATTCCTTAAAAGTCTTTCTTAAAAAAAGGCATAAATGATCTGATTCAATTCTTATAACTTATATTGCTAAAATAAACTTTATAAACATATAATAAGCTGATGTAATATATTTATGGTTAAATAATACATACTTAATACTATTATAAAGCTATGCTTATTTTCATATACCATGCTTATTGAAACTAAATAAAGTTACTTTGTTAAGTCTAAGCTACTACTGACACATCCCTACAACCCTTTGTGTTGCAAATGTCCACAAGGGTGAGATAAGTTGTGACATCAGATTTCATATTGAAAAAGTGATTAGCAAGTGTAATTATGGGACAGAAGTAAGTTAAATGTATAAAACTTGGTTGACCTATACCAGGGGTCTGCAACCTCTACAGTCCAAAAAGACATTTTTCCCTCAGACCTTTGGAAAAAAGACAACATATTTTTTTGATAAATATCTACTATAGGAAATTAGTTGTTAATTTTGAACAACCCCATTTTATTTCTATTTTAAGGTTTCAAAATAGAGAAAAACGTTTGCATAAAAAAAAATTGACAGACTTTCTTCAGTGGGATGTAGATATTTGTGAAAAATTATTTAATAAATAAATAAATAATTAAGCCCGTAGTTTCCAACCTAATGACACGAAAAATAGATAAAACACACACACACACACACACACACACACACATATATATATATATATATATATGGAAAGGTCCAGAAAGCCACTTGCCGCAGGTTTCGAACCCCTGACCTATACTTATTAGTCTCGTTTTAAAAAAAGAAGAAATACAGACAGTGTTGCAAAACTCCCCAATCTCCCTGCTGATTTGGATGAGCTGTTCAATGGTTCACTTTGATGCAGCTAATGTTGCCTTCAAAATCAGGACAACATTTAGTCATCGTTATTAGGACACAGTCATAAATCTTAGCTTCAGAATATATTTTAACTTTGTCATTTAACTTATGTAACTGACTGTTCAATCAGAATTATATAAACTTCTGTAACCTAGTTGTTATAAATGTTTTATCATACTTTAAGCTGTTTCAAAACATGGGGATACTATTTGATCTACATGGGGTTATCTTTATGGGATATGTGGTTTGTGGATTCGTGGCTTGTCAGATGTCTTTGCCAGTCTGAGAAAAAAGGAGGAGACAACATATGGTAAAACATTATACAGTGTTAATACAACTGTAATTCATCCAGTACATGCACATTAGTTTTATAACATGCAGCAGTGCACCACAGCTATCACGACAGTTTGTCTGGCTCTGGTGCCAAAAGGTTCCAAAAAGCCACACTGACGTAAATCACATGGTAAGTACAGTTACTTTCATCTATCTCATACCACGACAGGATATAAGTGATCACGGCATTACAGGTGTCTGGAGAGCTAAGCAGCTAGCTGGAATTCAAGGTGACTTTAGCAAAACAGAAAACAGCACTGTCTGATATTCGGTAGGCTAGCAACTGGTCGTTGTTAGCTTTCTGGAAACAATGCTGCATTCAAGCAATATAGGCAAAATTTAAAAAAGGAGAATAGCGCCTTATTCCGCCTTTCAGAGCGGTTAGCATCATTGCTAGCCTCGTAATTGCAGCTGACTGACATTCATGTGTATATTTCCTCTGCCAACCATTTGTTGACATGTGTGTAGCTGTTTCACTAAGGGGTGCATATCGCTGCTGTCAGAAACTCCCACACAAGCAGTCCCGAACTGTCAAGAACGTTTTTCCCGCTTGACTGCTCGTAATTAAACGGGCTGACCTGAATGCATCATGACACCAAGGAGAAGCGGGTTTCAATGGTTGCCTGTGGGATTTCCGGCAATTAGCTTAACAAGCATAACTAACATAATAAAAAGGTAGTGCTGTTTGCTGGGGGCGCATACCTGGCATCTGCACACCATATCCGCGTCTTGTGCCAGCAAATCCACAACTTTCCCTTTTCCCTCGTCGCCCCATTGAGCCCCGAGCACCACGGTCACTCTGTTGCCAACGGTCGGTCGGGGTGCCTGTTTTGTCGGGCTGTCTCTGCCGTTCGAGGCCTCGGAAGCTTCCTGACTCCCGCTTTCCGACATGTCTGCTGAGTCCCTGGCAAACTGTACTCGGGCGCCTTGTCGCACCGTGCTACGCTTGCCTCCTGCGCAAAGACAGCAGAGAACTGAAAGAACTCACTCCAAGTCAAAGTTAGGCGCTAGGAAGTAACACTGTGCACATGCGCACGAGTGGGTATGGACGTCAAAGGAAAACACTAAATTGTAAATTGAGATATATATATATAGTTTATATCTTTTTTCAGCTGACCTTCAGTTAAACATGTAACTGGCCGTTTTAAATAGAGCGAAACATTACGCGAGTCTCTCACGCGCTGTACTTTCTCAGTCATAGTTTTGGGAATCAGTGAATCATCTTCTTTATTTTTACGATTTCAAGTGACACGCCTTCTACTGGAGGTGTGTTCCGGGGGTGGGGGGGAGTGGTGTGGTGAAATGTATTAGTAAGTACCATATTACACGGGTGTATGATCCCGGATTTTAAGTATTAGTTAGGTAAAAATATATAAATGATTTTTAGAAAATAGTCACTTTATTTAGGGTGTCTTTGTGCCATGTATGTAATCGTGGTAAAACATTATATCTGAGTCTGCATGTCAGACAGGCCTCCTCACTGTCCATTTTTAAATCTACAATTAAAACCCATTGCTTTTTTCACCATTAAAAGCTAAACCGGTCACAATCAAATTTGAACAAATATTTAGTGTAAACCAGCATTAACCTGGGTAAAACTCAGATACCCAAGTGTAAGTGAATGCAGCATGTAATGTATTCATTATACCTAAACACGACCATGTTCTTTATCATAATGCAGGCTACAGATCATTTCACTAACTGCTACGTAGGTGATATTTACGGAAGCCGAGAGCGGCCGTTCTATTTTTTTATTTTTTTAAATCGAGATAACGGGTGTCAAATTCTCACGTTAACCCGTGCCCCTGGCATACCTTTTTCGAAATACCCAGAGTTGCAGCTGTATGTGTCAGAGAATGTGTGACTAAATGTAATTAATCATATTAAATAATCTATCTTGCATGTACTGTTAAAGAGACAAGGGGTTTTTGGTTGTGTACAACCAGAAAGCTCTAAAGTTTTATGGGCAACCTCAGACACCACTGGCTACAGTAGGAAATTATTGTAAATAGTTATTTAAATATGTGAATTGGCCATTTGGAAACAATAGAATGTTCCTACTTAAATTACAAAATACAATTTTATTGGTGTCCTTATAAGTACACATTTGCATTGTAATTTTGGCAAACAATTGCATCATTCATCTGTTTGTCTGTACAGTAATATGGATTTCTCAAAGCTGATAAACGAGTTAGAACTCAACAACACTGCTCTATGTGAGACAAGCTTCTCATTTAACACGCTTCTTATCTGCAGTGTGTTCTGGTTTTACATGTGGAGTTATTTGGTGCCCTCTAGTGCTGATTAGTAATGTCTGCACATTCCCAATCATTTGCCATCATGTCTTTATGTGTGTAAATTTTATTGCTATATTTTTTGTTCCCCGACTTGTATTTTTAACTGCTGCAGATGGAGATCAGCAGTACAGCTCACATCACGACTGTCCTTTCATCTCCTTTGAGCTCAGCATGGGACAGATGGTCAGCTGAGAGGAAGCACAGGGAAGAGTGGGCAGTGGGTCACGACTCAGGCTGTCATTAGCAAACTAATATCCTATCATGATTTCCACACAGATCTTATTGTATGAGGTGGTTTTCTGATCCATACTGAATCTAGGGATTCTGTACGGTCATCTATTTTCCCAAAATACATTACATCAAAGGGAACTGGGGAGAGAGGATTGCTGTCACGTTTGCTTTGGTATTTTACTTTAATTATCTCTTCCTATTCCTTATTGATACCTTAATCAATCCCAGTTGTATTCATATATGTCACATATTTTTCTGGCCCCGTTTAAAAAACACACAAGTGTATGCATGGTTGACACTACCATCAAAGGCATATAGCACTGTGTAAGTTTGCTGTAAAGAGGTGGCTGTCTATCTACTGATCAGTATGCATACATGTCTTGCCCACTAGCAACTAATTGGCTTTTTTTTCTTTCTCTCTCTTCAGATATGATCCTATCAGACTGTTTTATGTGTAAAGCTAATGGAATATCCCTTTAAACAATATATTTGGATTGCTAGATCAGCATAGGTGCCATTCCTGAAATGTTCAGATCATTTAAAGAAACATCCCTTCCATCAACACTTCCATAAATTCATTTTATGTTCCAGTCCTTACTTTATCAAACAAAGAATTGATGCTTAATTATGCAAATTAAACCCATCCACCATCAAACCATGCTTTTAAAAAATAAAATGGATGGAGGATGAGACACAGCAGGAGCTCTAAAAACCCAAAACAGATTAACAGTATCTGCAAGGACTGTCCTTGGGAAATAGGGTGAACAAAAAAAGACTTAACACAGGACAGTTGACCCACCTGCTGTTTACTGAAGCCTCATTAAAAATAGTTTCCATGAAAGGGTGGCTGTCAAGAAGTCATTCTTAAGGAAGGGAAAAACAGAGAAAAAGCTGAGACATGCGAAATGACACATATACTGGACTAAAAATGAGAGGTAATAAGTCTTATGCAGTGACGAATCCTCACAAACATCTGCATTAATAAAACAGTTTGGGATCATCTTGACAGAACAAAAGAACAAAAGGTAGCCAACAACTATTCCTGAAGACTACAAGCTTGTCTAAGATTATTCAGGCAACAATGATGAATAAATATGCTTATTCCAAATATTGACTCTAAGATTCCTTAAAATCCTTCAAACTCTGTATTTTTTTTACATACCAAATTTCCATTTATGATTTCACACTTCCAATAAATGCAGCATTTTCTGTTTTCTTGGCATTATGTAAATAAACGAGGGACAATTCCAGACTTTTGCATGGCGTTTGGTACATTTTAAATCTTCTCATATAAACTTTATCTTAAAGTTTGATTTTGTCATTTTGTATACACTTCATTCAAACTTAACTAGTTACAATTAGGAAGCACAGATAAATATATACACACAAAAAATGTGGGCATGTAATTTAATTATTTTTAGGAAGCCACATAAATTATTACTCTGCTACATATGTCATATAAAGATATTTAAAAGCAATAAGACATCTATTTTAGAAAAAATACTAAAACAATTTGGTGGATAATGTGCAAATCATTAAAAATGTTAATATCTAAAACAATTAATGAAATACATATTTTGCATACAATTTGATGGTTTCTATAAGACAGGGTTCTCCGATTCGGTTCTCCAATTTGGTCCAGCAGGTTTTTCATGTATCCCTGCTTTAACACACCTGATTCAAATTAATTAGTAATTGTGCAGAACTTGATTGGCTGTTAGATCCATTTAATTTGATGCAGATGTGTTGAAGCAAGGATACATGGAAAACCTGCTGGATTTCGGCCCTCGTAGGACCGAAGTGGAGAACCCTGCTATAGGAGATGAACGGATCAGGAAGGTGTAAGGAGCAAATTGTCCTGTAGGGGGCAGCACATGCCCGCTTTGTATCTTTATTTATTGTCACTTCCGTAGCATATCGGCTAACTAGTAGCCGCTGCTCTGCCTCCTGAGGTCATACACGTCCTCATCCGTAACACTAATTTAAAATGTCTCCGCTGCTTCTCAGGGCTTTTGTAAACGAGCGACTGACAGCTGCAGCCGAGGAAATATTTCAGGTTGTTGAAAGAACAATAGCAAAATACCAAGAAGAAGCTTCCAGCTCAAAGCAGGAGATCGAGCGGCTGAGAAGTCTTCTGCAGGAGTTTATGTCAAAACAGAGGACAGGTCTGTTTTCTGCTGCTTAACTATCATTTTATCATCTGTCAGATGCCATATTTATAATTCAGTGTTTTAAATTTATTTTAGTTGTCCCTTATTCAGCACTTAACTCCCTTTTGACTTGACGTTTTCATCAGCTAAGATGATGACCAATAAAAAAGAACTCTTATCAGTTTTTGTTATTGAATGAGTTTTTAATAGATCTTTTGGCATGCTAACAATTGATACGATTTAAATTTCAATTTATTCAACTAATTTAATAGCTAGGTGTATATTACCTGGAAAATAACAAATATGCCAAATAGTAGAATATTATACACAGGGCCCAAATATCAAAGGAATTCTTCATATTGCACTGATTATAATATAATATGCAATTTCAAGATGTTTAGACATGTTTATATACATGTGTGTATGTTGAGGAGAGCTACAACCTTACCATACCACAAGCAAATGGCAACCACAAAAAAAGCCACAAGGAAAGCTGCCACAGCCAAATATCGGCAACGAGGAAGGCAAGTCCTGAGAAGTCAGCTCAATTGCAAGAACAAGATCTCGGTAATTAACAACTATACCCTGCCAGTAATCAGATACCCCGCTGGGTTAATAAACTGGCTGAAGGAGTAAGTTCAGACCACAGATGTTAATACACGGAGGCTGCTCACTACGCATGGAGGATTCCACCCCAAATCCAGTGTCCAGAAGCTATACAGTAAGCACAAAGAGGGAGGACGAGGACTAGTGAGCATCAGGGCCACTATCCAAGATAAAACATCCAAGCTCCATGAATACATCAGGAAGATGGCCACAACATGACTGAAGCACTGAGTGAGTGCCTCAGGAAATGGAACCTGGAGGAGAATAAAATGGAGGAACCATCATGGGAGGACAAGCCCCTGCATGGGATGTACCAGACAGCTGAAGTGGCGGATATGAACAAGTCCTACCTATGGCTAGAGAGGGCTGGATTGAAGGACAGCACAGATGTGCTACTCTTGGCAGCACAGGAGCAAGCCTTGAGTACCAGGACAATCAAGACCCAGATCTACCACACCAGGCAGGAACCCAGGTGCAGGTTGTGCAAAGAGGCCCTGAAACAGTCCAGCACCTCACAGCAGGGTGCAAGATACTGGCGGGCAAAGTATCCATGGAAAGCCATAACCAGGTAGCCTGCATAGTGTACAGAAACATCTGTGCAGAATATGGACTGGAACCCCTTGGTCACAATGGGAAACACCTCCCAAGGTAGTGGAGAATGAGAGGACTAAGATCCTGTGGGACCTCCAGATACAGGCCGGATCAATGTAGCCATCCCCAACAATGGAAATATGAGGACAAAGGAACATGAGAAACTGGACAAATACCAATGACTCAAGGAAGAGCTAAAAAAAACAAGGCTGGAAGGTGAAGGCAACAGTAGTGCCAGTGGTCATCGGAGCAGTGGGGGCTGTGCCCCCCCACACTGGAGAAGTGGCTCCAACAGATACCTGGAGAAACATCAGACATCTCCATCCAGAAGAGCTCAGTCCTAGGAACAACTAAGATACTACACAGTACCCTCAAGCTCCCAGGACTCTGGTGTATATATATATGTTATAGTTTTCATAATTAGTAACTTTTCCACTGAAAGCTGTGATCAAACTTTAGCCAAGTACATAGGAGATCCTATATTTAGAGATATATGTTAAGTAATAATAGAGACTTGCATCTACAATTTCATTTATAATTGTCTTATGACTGATAAATATGTATTTTTAAATAATAGTATACATAATAATAGTTCCCACAAAACACCTAGTTTTGGTAAGAAAAATCCTTACATCATATTTCCTTTCATAAGATTTATCTGTACTGAAATACTGAATGGATGATAGGATATTTCAAGATCTGTTTTGAACATAAGATTTTGAAAACCTTAAGACTATATTCTAAGTTGCAATATCTATTTAAACACTTAGCTTGTTAAAAGTTTTGATTATTAAATAATTGTTTTGAATTTCGACAATGCCAACATTTTTGCTGTTTCATATTTTCATTTGTCTTCATTAATAGGCTATTAAACAATAAAGACATTTTTATAAATGTTGCCTTGAGCTGGGAAATCATGAGACAGAAAAATTAAAGGCACATTAATAAATTGTGAAAGTAATAGTTACTTATTGGTAAAATGTCTTGTTTTTATCTGACAATGCTCTCCCTTATCTTTGGATGATGAAACAGATGAACAGGAATATAAAAGATGCCTTTCCTCCTCTTTCAGACGTCACTGTATCATCTGACAAAAGTCCTGAGCAGCACGTCTTCGAGCAAGAGATCCAGCATGGGGACCCAGAGCTTCGCCACATCAAAGAGGAAGATGATGAACTCTGGGGCACTGAACAACAAGTGGAAGAACAGGCTGGAGAGGAGCCTAATGCCTTATATCCACTTCATTCTTTTATTTGGGTGGACAGCCAACAGGAGGACACAAAACCGGTTCTGCAAACTCAGACAGAAAACTGTGAAACCAAGGATGAGTTTCAGGACATGCAGAAAGCTGAGGTGGTACAGTTCCCACCATCTCTTGCTTCAACTCCATCTTCACTTAATGAAAGAGTCCAAGATGATGGGGAGAGTAAAAGATCTGCCACAAGTTGTCCATTAGACCAACCACAAACTGAACAAGACCAAACTTCTTTCCTTGTCTCCACAGAACCCACCGAGCTGCCTCATTTGAACTCAGCTGGAGCTGACTATCAGTGCTATTCCTGCACTAAATCTTTCTCTTCCCATCATCGATTGATAAACCACGCTTTTCGCTTTCATTCACAGGATGCAAGCATCACATGTGCGGTCTGCGGAAGAGACTTCGAGTCCACTTTGAGTCTTGATGTGCACCTTAAATCTCACAAGAGCTCAAAATGTTGCCACATATGTGGTAAACACTGCAACAGCTCAACTGCGCTGACTGAACACATGGCCGGCCACGCCGGGGTGAAACTGCATCGCTGCCACGTGTGTGGGAAAGAGTGCAGCCGAAAAGGAGATTTAAAGATACACATGAGGATTCACACGGGAGAGAAACCTTTCCGCTGCTCTTTCTGCTGCAAAGGTTTTACCCACAGTGGACATCTGAGGAAGCACCTGAGAAGCCACACGGGAGAGAGACCACACAGGTGTGAGGTCTGCGGCAGAGGGTTTCTGCAGAGTGCACACCTCAAATACCACTTAGGCACACACAAACAGAAATACTGACCAGCCCATGTTCTAAGGAGAGGACTTAGAGTAAAAAAATGAATGTAAGCAGTAACGTGACATTTAAGATCAGAGGACAGATGCATAAATAATGTGCACACCTCAAAACCATGCATACAACCTTTTCTCCACATAAATTAGGATTCATAAAGAATGAATGGAACACTTTCTTCATACGAGGTGTACACACATTTTTGGGTGGCTTTATGTTATCTAAGTTTTGGGCCTGAGCTAAAATGAACGAGAAAAGCTAGACAAGAGTCAAATTTTGACCACTGCACCCCCGTCGGTGTGACCTGCACTGATAGGGGTTATTAACTGTAATTATGGGTGTTTAGCATGTTGGCTAGTGGAAAACTTCTCTAATGAAACTTTAAAAGGATAATAGTATTAAGAGATTGTTTTTTTTTTATTGTTGAAAGACCCGAAACCCCCTGAGATCCCAGGTTACATCACTGATGATGTGTCCAGGGGCACCATAAGGTGTATCTGATAATCCAGACATTCCTGTCTACCTCTGCAGGATTTGTGGCTCAGAATTTGCGGTCCTGATTTCTTGTTACTGTTCTTCTTTCTCTTTTTTGTTAATTCAGCAGTTTTTGTTCCGTTTGCGATTACAGAAACCACCAAATAAAACAATGAAAAATCTCTGTCTCTGCTTCACTGATGAGCATCTCAGTTTTATATTTGATGGAGCTGTGCTCCCTCCTTGTAGTTGTTTCTAGTAAATGACAGTATACTTAAAGTGTAAAACTTTTCATTTGTAACTGACAATTTAGAGGCATATCCTGTTTCTATCTGTGACTTAAAATGAAAGAGGAGGTCTGGTTCATGCAGAAAATTAATACGAATTTGGTCCATACTGGTATGTGATGTTTCTGTCAGAGATATAAATTGTGCCATCTTTCTGTTTTCATAAATAGTTTGATGGTTCAGAAAAATGTGTTTTATTGTATTTTTAATTTAAAAGTGTTATTAATGTGAGTGGAAAATCCAAAAAAACCTTGAAAGGTGCTGGAATAGAAACTAAACACTACATTGGAATTCTACAGCTGGTTTAAGTCCTTGCAAATGAAAAAAAGTGAGTAATTTAGTGACACATCTATACATAGAAACAATGAAAAAGGTGGTGGT
>JBAMHW010000018.1:21647711-21658142 GCA_037177495.1 Rhadinocentrus ornatus | reverse complement strand
CCCCCCCCCCCCCCCCCCCCCCCCCCCCCCCCCCCCCCCCCCCCCCCCCCCCCCCCCCCCCCCCCCCCCCCAACCTAAACCTCTGTTAATCTTTTTATATAAAACTTGAAAGTGCTTTTAAAAAAAGTGTAAAATCTTTTATTTCTCTTAATGTAAATGAGATTTTTAATAATTTGATAAATTAAGATTTTGAGCAGCTCTTGATGTTCTTGTTGAAATCCTGTGGCACTGTTTTGAGTCATGACATGAAAAAATAAATACCCAGATTTTCTTTTTATTGCTTTATTCCAAAACACTGCACACAGTGATTAACTGAGTACAAATTGGAACTTATGAGCTGCTTGTCTCTGCTACAACAGCATCTTGGGTTATCATAGAAAAATAAAAATCTGCCATATTAACAGCCGTGTAACATCTTTATAAACAAAGTGTTAAACAATCTGCACTTGTATATTGTATTTCAACCCGAGGCTCTACTTAGTGCTTCAGTGTTTTATAGTCTCTATGAAACTGTGACGGAGCTGCTACGCAATGCACTCACCAGCCATCTGGAGTTTGGGTTCAAGTGTCCTGACATGTGAAGACCAGAGATCAGACTGCAATCAGTGAGTAATTCATTTGATCATCTGAGCCATAGCAACAGCTTCTATACAGAAAAATTATTATACAATTTAGTCTCATTATAGGGATTTTTGTTCTTAAACATGCAGTTCCAAGAACATTTTTAATAATTTCTCAATTTTTATTGTAAATTATGCTCCACTTTGACATTTGTTATTTGATCTGTTTAGGAAAACCCAAATAGAATGAATTTAAGGTGAAGTGGCTCAAGTATAATAAAGCAGTGTCTGAAGCTTGGACATTCCCTCCTTTATGTTACTGTCTTGGACCGTATCAGCAGCTCTTCGCACTTGTTTGTGGGTCTTTCTGCTCGTTGTTTTGTGAGTCATCAGTGAAATACTCGAATTTAAATTAGGAGATTGACTTATATAGCAAAAAAACATCCACTTCCTTACCTTCAAGCACTCCACAGGTCTCACTTTTTTTTCTGAGTCTTTGTTTGTACTGTGAGCTGCTGAACTCCAAATTGGCTTTGCATGATGTGGCTGAATCTAAGCCAAGAGTACATCCATCCATGTTCTACCACTTTTTCCGTGTAGGGCATAGATCCAAGAGGGCATCTCAGATATTCCAGGTCTTCCTGCGTTTGAAAAGCTATATATAATCCCTCCAGTATGTTCTGGGTTTTCCAAGGGTCTCCTTTCAGTTAGATGTGCACAAAAAATCCTCCAAAAAGAGACTTGGAAGCCGATGCTCAAACGGCTTCAGTGAATAGTTCTCAAAAGATGAGCAGCAGTGGATGCTTTTATCTTTAATCATTTAATAAGTTGAGTTTAAAAAAACCCAAAAACTTCATCCTTAGCTTTCAAAAGATATTTACTTAAACCAAGTTACAATTTGGTGTAAATAATTGTAGTAAGTAAGGTTCAAAGATAGTACTACGTTCCAATATATAATGTTACTCGCATTTTTTTCTTTCAGAAAGTTCCAAAATCTTCAGTAGAAGTACTAGTTGGTTGTTAGTGGGATTTTTTTTTTTTTTTTTAACACAGTTTATTTTCCCTTGCAGCACAAGAACTTTAATAATAAACTAAGCACAATTCTCGAAATTCAGAAAATTCAATACAATTTCAAATGAGTTTCTACAGTGTTGCTACTGGTAAATATATAATTTTACCTTTGTCTGCTTACACTGAGATTGTTTATGCAATATATATTTATTAAATGTTTGTACATCTTAAAATCAAATGGTTGGCACATACTCAATTCTTTGTTTTGTTAGTTACTAATGTGTAAAGAATATGATCCACCAGTAGGGGGCACTGCAGGAACCTTTATCTGATATAGTCTGCAACTTCTGTTATTTAGACGTTATTAAACGTTTTTCACCGTGTAACTGTGTTTTTTTTTTTAAGGGCACAGTTGTTCAAAATTACTTTAAAAAATATCTCAACTCAAAGCTATCTTCATTTTATAAATTTGCAATTTTAAAGAACTTGGTTCTGCTATGCTCTTTGTGTTGGTGCAGAGCTCTCATTTTTTAAAATGATGTTTTATCTTTTGCAAAGCACTTTGGTTACCTGATGGTTGTTGGAAAGGGCTATATGTTATTATATTTATATGTGTTTAAAAGTTTCCACTCTGCCAATAAGTTGTCACGATTCAAGAACAGCAGTTGCATAATTACACCCTCAGTCATCAGGTTCTGAGCCATCCTTAAATTTGTGCTAAAATCAAAAGAAGGCCGTGAAAACCCCCCAAAAGCTCAAGTTGGATCTTATCCGGGTGGCCTCAAAATCTCTCCTGAGGCAGGAGCTGAATTTGGAACCATTGTGTTTGGCAAGCTGCTTCAGGCTATTCAGATAAGGGAGCTAAAGAGCTAATCAGGGCTCTGTGACCCTCAAGCCTAAAACTAACTGTTCTAATCTGGTTATGCAACCACTTCTAAAGACACCGGTTCACCAATAAATGCTCCTGAATTCCTGGGAACAGTTTCCCACATGGTAGGTAATGTCTGGCACTAATTAGAAATCAATGACACAAGCCTGTTTAGATGATTCGTCAATAGGAGGCTGCGCTGAAGTGGTTTGCATGAATCAATGCAACACTACTGACAAAACTAACCTTAAAGTTATTGAGTAGATTACTTCTCTATCTTTTAACCCAGTTTATGGCTATTTGAAAAAAAAAAAAAGGAGAAAATTATACTTTTGAGAAGAAACAGGTCACAAGGTTAATCTTCTGGGATTTAAATTATGTGAAACTCAATGGAACTGAAGGGATTTTCTTTATGAGGGTCAGAGCGTGTCTCATAGCTAAACACATGAAAAGGGGAGTTACCCTCATGGCTTTTATGTGTGTGTGCGTGTGTGTGTGTGAAAAGGTACACTTTGCCCATAAAGAATTTAGATGAAACTCTGTCGTCATCAGGATTTCTACAATCTGTCCCGCTGCATAACTGGGTCACCGATTTAAGCCAAACAGCAAAGTTGGAATCTCCTAGAAGGAATGTAAGTGTGGAGGAGAGAGATGTTTCCCTTTGTATCAAGGTGGGAAGGAAGACAGCAAACATCTGGTAGACATGGAAAATACACAAATGTATCATCAAGCAGGGAGTTGCACAATGGATTATTGTCACACATCTGTAATTAAGAACAAATAGGAAGACACATGGGTACTAAAACTGCAGTATTTTAGGATGATTGGGAAGATGCAGATCTCACTGTCTGCCAATAAGATTATTGTAATAGATGTCTAAGTTATCAAGCTGTAATCACAAAGGCAGTTTGTTTTGTGGGAAAAAATTAAGGCAAGCCAGATTATACATTTATCTTACTGTTTACTGTTGACAGTTATTCGCAGTGTATATAGATCACATGCTAGACATTCAGCAGCACGAGGGGCTTGTCTATTAAAAGAGAGAATGCCGTTGTTGTCTCACATGCCTCTGTTCACTGTTACTTTTAAATGACTGCATCAGAAAAACCCTTACTTCTGTTAAAATCTGTTGACTGTTTGGTACTAAATCAGTCAGGACGATACAAAATAAGATAAAAAAGAAAGAGTTATATGCAAGTGTACAAGATACTGGCATTATTGAGAGGGCTCATATATTTGACAGATCATGTGTTTTCCTGTTCTGGAACAGGCTTATGACTGAGTTCCCTGAGGGACTATGTGGGTTAGCCTTAGAAATATTGGATGCCAGAGTTTATTCTGCATGCCGCTAAATCCTTGTACGATCTACAGTAGGTTACATCTGATTTTTCTTTGTCAGACACAATATGTGGATGTTACACTTTGCCACTCCTGTCCCAAACTGCCAATGGATGAAATGTAAACGTATCAAAAGGCATCAGGCATGGAAATCGTTGTTCTTCTTTCACCATTACCATTACCATCACCCCCGTAGTGAGCTCTAATGTGATTCACAGGTTGTGGATGCATCTGGAGTTTAAATATCTGGCTGAAATATGAATCAGCACCTATAAATCTGAGGCCATGTTTCTCACATTGATAAGGACATTGACACTGATTGATCAGTTTTACCTGATGTCAAGGACATTGACATATGCAGTACTCCTTTTAGGTGAAGAGGAGAGTTTTCTCATGTGGTGGAGGTTGAGTATCAAGTGAAGGGAAAAAAAAATTCTTAAGATTTACTGTAGCTTTAAAACCTTTTCTGTGAACCAGTCATTGTATCATAACCTTGGTAGTGAGGGGGAGCTAAGCCATGAGGTAAAGCTCATTTCTCTGCCCTCATTTCAACCTGGCCCAAACAGAAAAAGAGAAATATAAACATTTGACCACACATAAAGTACAAAGCTTTTTTTTAATACATGTTTACTGACTACTGTCTCACATGGAAACTGTGAAACTGACAGCAACAACTCAGATAAAACAAGATATGATTGATCAGTTTTACCTGATGTCAAGACAGCTGGCAGCTCAGTCTCAGACTTCTGCAGTCCAGAGAAAAAACAACAACTGATAAGTCCTGATAATGAGAAATTGTTGTCCAGCACAGCATGCAGGTTAGAGGCATCCCTTAATGTTGTTACCAGCTTGTCTCCAGAGAGGTAGTGGTTGTGTTGTTTATTTTATTGTAGCCTGCACAGCACTGAGGATAGATATATTTCTACTGGAGATAGAAAAGAATTTAATTGGCTAGTTTTCATGGGTGTAGCCACCTTTAAAAGTAGCTTTTTACCTAATTTACCTTCCTAATGGGAGGAGCTATCTCAGGCATATGACTTTCCCTTTATTTGAGACTCAAAATTTACAGACCTAGTTGTGAGGCATCAAGAGTGAACCACAGTATTCATATCTTGTCTGACCAATAAGTTGACTACACAATGACTGAGAAGAAACTAAATGTCAGTGCTGCTAATTTTAAGGAATCAACTTCATTATTCTTCTCTATAATGCTGTGTGCCACTACAACAGTGGACAGCCACGTTAGTGTTACTCCTACACAGGCTGCTCAACTTGTTGACAGCACCAACTTTAATGTGTACAACACTAGACAATGTTTGTCCTCTGCCAAATAAAGTAGTGAGTCAAAAGAGGCTGATCTCTATAGCTACATGCTATAAAAAGACTTGAAGAAGAATAAAAAGAAAGTTATGTTAGTTTAATATAGAAGAATTTTACTTAGTCAGTATAGAAAGTTTCTTAATATATAAATAAACCGAGAACTGCTTATTATTCATTATTGATAGAAGACAAAAAGAACAATCCCAGGTTTTCTTTCAGCTCTGTTACCAAGCTGAATAAGAGTCATAGCTTTAATGAGACATGTCTAACTCTCAGCTATGATGACTTTAGGAGTTTCTTCATGAATAAAATAGTTTCCATTATAGATAATTACAATTATAATTGCAGCAGCTTTGAAGGCATCTGTAGAAACTGATTTACTTCAGGATTTTTTCAGGCTGTACGGGTGATGTTATTGACATGGGGTGGGAAGGAAAGTGTGCTTTCAAAGATGACACCCAGACTCTTGACCTGAATGAAGGAGAAAATAACAGTGTTGTCAATGGGAGTAGTGAAACTCTGAGATTTGGCTAGTATGGATTTGGTATCTATGAGAAGCACTTCAGTTTTTTTAACTGGCAAAGGGAACTAGGGAGAGAAAAATCAGATGAGTGACAGGAGTGAGCTGATGTAGAATATCTTAGTCAGAACAAAATTAAGTACAAGTATCTGTGGAATACATATATAAAGGAAGTGGGTCAGGTGGTTTGGTAAGGTTTCTGATAAAGCTTATGATTGGAGCAGGCTTGGGTAACCCTTAGCGATCCCTTTAGTTACAACACCACAGACTTAGGCTACTAAATAACAATGCACCCTGCACTTCCCTGCACAATATAACATTGTTGTTGTTATTAACATGTACTTCTGTTTTTCTATTTAGAGTTGTGGTCCTCATTCCTGTTAAAAGGGAGTCTTCCCTCTCCGCCATCACCCGCCAACGCCTGCATGCTCATGCTAATTGAATTAAAGGAAAGATTTAACACAATCTGTAGATTTTCCTTAGTTAGGCGAACATTCTTTTAATGAATTGGCTTTTATTATAAACTGGACTAATGTGGATTGTGTTTTGAATTTGTTTTAAATGGATTATAATTATTTTGCAATTAATCAAACTGTATGTCTAAAAGTGCATTGAGATGACTTTGTCATGAATTGGTGCTATACAAACAAAGTTGAATTGAACTGTATTTACATGGACACTAAGATATTTACCTCACACAGACAGCTGAGTGGATTGCCCTTCTAATGTCCCTTTAAACTTTGGCTAGGTTCTGCTAAGAGTTTACTATGTATTTCTCATTTACATCTTCATACTTACTCATTCATTAGTTTTTCTCTGTGTATGCAGCACTACTTCTTTAATATACATACGTAATCAAACCAGCAAGCAGACTGGTGTCCGTGCAGGTTTTAGTGTCATGCTCAAAACTATTTTGAAAAAAGGGAAAGGGGATCCAACCACCAACCTTTTGAGTGATGGACCACTGCGCTTTCACCTGAACCATGTCACCCCCAGCTGGATGCATGCCCCAGAGCTGCCCAAAGATTTGCTAAGAGGATTATCCCCAAATTGGCCTAAGAGCAGCTGATGAGTCAGGAGGAGTTGGAGGGGACTAGGAGGTCTGGCTGTCACTGTTTCCCTGTTATAACTATTGCTTAGTCTATTTTAGGCTGCAGTTTAGAGAACACATGAATGATATCAGATATCAGCCCAGTTCCAGTAAAATGGATCCTTAGTTTAAACTTAAGTTTGAAAAAAAGGCACGTTTTATTTGTTTTGCTTATTTAATGTGTCTTTTTAAAAAGTCCCTTTTTCTATAATAGCCAAAATATTACCAGTTCATTAAAGACCTCTTGCTCTCTTCCATTAGGTGGGAATTTAAAAGTGCATAATTTGGAATCTGCAGTTAGCTAAATTTATTGTTTAACAAATTCTCCATTGTTTGACTGCTAATTTCCTTCTTCATGAGATTTGATGATCACAAGTGGGTCTCTTCACCTCCAAACTTCAACATTGGGAAAACGTTCATCTTGTTAAACTTCATAAAGCAGCATTCTGTGAAGTTGGTGTGTAACTAAAACATCTGCCAAGTCACCAAATATTTTTGTGTAGATTTGTACAGCTTTTAGCTGAACAGAAATTAATTTTCATCAACACGTACTTTGTAGAAAATAATGCATAAAATGTAATTAATAACTTCTTCTGGTAGCTTTATAGTTTTGGCTCGACAACTAATCAATACAACCAACCAATGAATAAATAAGTGGCTGTAGTTTGTAATGGGTTGTGTTGCCCATTAGAGCAAAGTAGAGGAGCTGGAAGACCCAGTTAGAGATTTGTTACATAAATCAGATATTGACTGGTTACATTTTTTCACCAGGCAATATCTGATTCTAGACTGTGTTTCACAACCATTATAATCTGTTGGCCTATTTGTAAAAATTCAAAGTTACCTGCTATTTGTCGGAATTTAGACCAGTCAGAGACCCCCCTCCCTCCCTTAACCATGCAGCATTGCAGTCTGTATGTGTGCCAGCTGCACGATTACTGTGCGTAGAGTTTAGCATCTGAACGAGGGGAGAGAAAAACAGGCGAATAAATGCATCAACGATTTTTATTCCCACGAACCGACGTGCATCTCACATGACACGGCATCGCAGGCCGGTTGTATGAGGGTAAGTGTGAGCGTTTCAACGTACAGTCAAGCGTGAAGGACGGTGTACAGACTGCTGACACAGCCTGCCAAAAAGAGCTCTGGTGGTGATAGTGGAGCGGGAGTGCATGGGACGCCCACAAAGTGAACGTTATTATCTGCCCTTGCAAACTCAGAGCATGCTAATGTTAGGGGGAGAATCTGTGGAGCAGGTGGAGCTCCTGTTGAAGAAATGATGACAAGGTCAAATGGTCACTAATTTGCAGTGCGCTGCGCTGCATGGACGTGACTGGCGCATCATGTCCCCAATGTGCTGTAAGTGCGCCAGATGATTGTGTGACTGAGGGCATATTGGACCAGAGCTATTCTTGACTTGTGATATCAGACAGAATGAATGCATGCGGCTGCTTTGAGGGTCAACATTAAGAATATCTCCTGCATCCATGTTGTGATAGCTGCAGAGGAAGTTGAAAGAATACTTGGTTTTGTGCTCAAAAGTTGCTGGCCGGAGGTCGCGACATGTACAGTTTAAATTGAATCATCACAGCAGGCAAAAGTGTGAGAATATATATACTCCACACACACACAAACACACTCCACAGCCACAGATAACTTGAAAGAGCTCCAAGAAAATATCCCACTGAGCTAAAACCACTACTGTATTATAAAAACAATGACAGCACGTTTTTAGTTCACACAGAGAGAGATGATATTAAAACTACTCTGCTTAATGTGCTTTATGTAATGTTGGTAAAGTGTAATAACTTTTGAAGCTGGTCCCAGGGCTTCGACAAAGCCACGTCCTGGTGATAAACTCTTCTATTGATGTCACTTTTCACCTGCTGCTGTAGCTCAGTATCAACAAGCTGATGCTGCCAGTGTTGAATGGCCAGTCAACAATCAGGTAGCTGATCAATAAATGAAATAATTTGCATGTATTCTATAATTCATGTCACACCTGAGTTAGAAAGTTTGCTTGGATAAATAAGCAAACAAGTTTAAGGCCACGTTGGGCTTGAGAAACTTCTGTTCTCTATTTTTTGCAAAGTTTTAAATAAAATAAAGATAGCAAGATATCCTGATGTTTAGTGAACCTATATGAAACGAGTGAACCCTGATGACATCCACATTAGATAACCAGAATTATTTTCCTCAGATCTTTCTTTTCAAGACATAAATATAATTTTTCAAGCCAAGTAATTTTATCTTTTTGATCTAGCTGTGCCTAATTAACAGATGCCCTCTTTGATTAATCATTCTGAAAAAATGATAGGATAGGTTAATCCCCCAAAACATTTATTCCACATGTTTTTATCTTTTAAAGCCCCTGTTAGCACAAGTAACCAGTCAACCATTTAGCTGCACAATTATGGGATTAAGGATCTAATTTCTTTTATTCTTAAAATCTGTATATTTTGCATTTCTTTCCTTTAGAAATTTTTCTTTAATTTTTTGGGTTGCACTCTGTTGTCTTTCTATTTTTGTTTTTATGAAGTACCAGTCATGTGGGGCTGCTGAGACATGTGAATTTTTCTCACAGTGGGAAAAATAAAGTTATCTTGTTTCTTATCTGTTATGTTTTTTTGTATCTCCTACTGGGTTGAGTCTCATACCACGTAGGCACAATTTTGGGCTGTCTCAGATAGAAGATGATGATTGTGACATTGTGGCAATTCTGTTGATTGTAATGCCCAAACGGCAGTTTTATGTCATACTGTGAGAAAAATTCCAAGACAGATGTGACCAAAGATTGTCTCTAAAATAACATTAAACAAAAAAAAGAAAAAAAAAGAAAAAGAAAGAGGTAAAAGTCTGTTGGAGAAAACAAAAGTCTGTCAAAAACAGCTGCAGCACAGACGGAAGTTAAGGAGGATTACAACTTTTGAGTGAATAGGGATGGTCACAGCTTTGCTACAATTCAGCTATGTTGTATTCACATGAATGAATCAATGAATGATTCCCGAGGCAGTGTGCCTTGCAGTGAACTTACACAACTGCAATGTTAAACTTCCTTTTTGTTTGCTGATTGTTTTTCTATATCTTAGTTTTCTGAAACATCTTGCCATGTTCTAATCTGAAATGAACGGGTGTATTGATGATAGCTTTGTTGTAGCTTGGGGAAAAATATGTTTCTGTTCCTTGCATGACTCTGCTCAGCTATGTTAACTCTAGTTTTCCTGATATTTGATACTTTTTTCATGTTGTTTTGAATTCTGTTTTGTGCTGACAGTTAACATTTGTATTGAATTCAAGGATCAGCTAATGCTTGCTAGCATTATTAGCATTGTTAGTCAAGAACCACTTAAGTAAGCTTATGTTGTTTTGGATTTTTATTAAATATCCAGCTCCAGTTAAAATAAGTCTACAGCAGGGATGGGCATATCGATACTCTGGAGTCAAAGTATTGGATTTGATACTTTTTTGAATATTGAAATACCACTCTGCTGATATGAAACATGCCATTCGTTTTTTACTTCTTTAAAATTTTAGGCAAAGAAATTGCATGTGAAGTGGCTGCTGCTTCTTGTTCTTTGTCTTGTTCTTGTTCTTCTTTTCCTTAACCTTCTGTGTCACATGATTATGCTAGATTTTCAGATGTCACGATGATGCTGCTGTTACTGATGATGAGGTTATGTTTATATATTTTACTGGTTTAATGCAGATTATTACACATTATGTT
>JBAMHW010000018.1:21627021-21637204 GCA_037177495.1 Rhadinocentrus ornatus | reverse complement strand
TGGATCCAACAGTCTATCAAGATCTGCACCATGACTCATTCATTTTAAATCAGGTGTGTTGTAGCGGGTAAACATTGAAAACTTGCAGTACTAGGGCCAAGGTTCCCCACAGATTTAAATATGCATATGCCGTGTTTAATTCTGTTTTTACTTTTGTTCAATTTGGTTTGTGCTTGTTTACATTTCACTCAATGTCCCGACTTTTTGTGAAAAGTTTTGTACATTTCTTTCCAATTTTTTCACATTCTATTTTTATGAAATATAAATTTTACACCAAAATTATCACATTTGAATGGGTTTTTAAACAAGGTTACACCTGCTAAAACAAGCAGATTCAAGCACTTTCCATAGTGTGCAATGGGTTTATTATCAGTGGTCTAAAGTTTAACTTATCTGTCCTTTTTTGTGTTTGTTATTTTTGCCTGAGTTGTCAGTTTTTGAGCCCCGTGTAAGATGTTATGGTCAATATATTTTTTTTATGAGCTGTGACATTTTTTGTTGCGTGAACTGCAGCATCATCAGTTAATATTAGTTTGTACACATGGATGTTGTGTTTCCATTGATGCCAAGTTGAGCTCAACTAACAGCCAGATGTTTGTGGGTGTAAGTGGGTCCAACCAATGTAAAATGGGCTTGGTTGTCTAATGAAAGCAGTATTTTGTTGTAAAATATCACATTTTCCCTTATTTCCCCTTTCTTTCTCTGTCTCTCTCCTCTTAAAGGTTGTGGTTTGCTGCAATGCTCTTCTCTGATTTCCCCTTTCAGCAAACACAAGCCAGTAAACAAGACTCAGAGGAATAGAGTAAAAACAGACTCATTCAGCTGCATGACATAAACATATCTTAATGTGCCCCTTGTGGAAATAAAGTGTAGATTTGTGTCTTCACACCAGCAGAGAGAAAGAGAGAGAGAGAGAGTGAGAGACAGATGTCCCTTAGTTCTGTGTAGCTGGACTACTCCTTGTTGGATTTTGGGTTAGCGAGGAAGCAGACTGTTACAGCTCCCTGTTACAGAAGGTTTCTGTCCAAAACCACAGCAAGCTTTTTTTAGACAGGGGGATAGACAGGGTGTGGATGACTGAATACCTACCACAACTATATGAGTAAACAGCAGAAACCAACTTTCTGAGTGTACAGACTTAATGTCCATGAACACTGCCTCTACAGGACGCTTCAGACAGACTCATGTTTTCAAATTAAACAAGACATTAGTGAGACTTTTTGCAGACACTTGAGAAAACAAGCTATTCTCTGGAGGAAAAAAACCCTAGTGTGTTTACTTGCGTAACACAATCAATTGATTTCACATTTTTCTTTTTCAAAGTCATTTGTTCCACATTATATAAAGACTAAAAATTGGTTATTGCTGACATGTTTTTATATAGGCAAGGCATTTTTTTAATGTCACAGGATTACAAGCTCTCTTAGAATCACTGTCTTATCTTCTATTTCAATGTTTTTTTTCTTACTTGCCTCAGACTATGGCCAGCCTTAACCTTCAGCCTGTACTCAGGCATTTGTTCAAACATTATAATGTGTAAATATGGGAGAAATTTCACAATTCAGTCCCCTTAAGTCTCTTCATGCAAGTCTTTCTTTGCATGCAGATCATAGTGTCTGTGTAATTTTCTCTGAATCAACAAACTATTATCATTTACTATGTCGTGTGTCTTTGTAAATGTAATCTAATGGACATGATCAAGATATCAATGTATTTAGGCAAGTGCTATCTGTGAAAAGGATCTGCAGCTGTGTTTTTCAGACCTTTATCTTGCATCAATGCGATGGGTTGCTGGTTCAGGAAGAGACTTCTTAGCTGCGCATTTGAAATGAGAGCAGCAAATGAACTCCAGCAGGCTTATTCTCTGCCAGAAATAAGGAAAACTGAGCAACCAGGACCCCTTAGTGAAAGGTCAGGGGAAATATTGGATTTTGTTATTATTATTTCATTAATGTGATGAAATTGATTCATTTTTCTAAAACAAGTTTATTTAAAGTGAAGTTTGTGTAAAATGCTAAAAAACTGTAGACAGATTAATGTTGCTTTAAAAATGATATGTATGATGAAGTGACAAATATGTATACAGATAAAGAATCAGGCAATAACACAGGTCAATTGACAGATTCAAAGATTTTTCTTTATTTTCCATTGTTGTAAAACAATACAAAAGATAAAAATAAGGAATCTCATGTTAGATTCGTCAAGATTGAAAGTATCCTTGATTACAGCTTGTAAAGTGTTATATGTTGTTTCTTTCTGTTATTTTTACACCAAATAATGAGAATATTGCTGAAATCTGGGCTTTTGAGTCCTAATTTGAGGTTCTTGGTTCTAACCAAGTTGTTCAAATTTCCAGGGCATCAAATCATGCTATTTGCAAGTATCGAGCGCTATACAGCTGACCTCTATAACTTTTACACTTGGTATCTTTAAGTGCAAGTGCTGTGATATTTGATACTAACATGGGTTTGATACTTTGTCAGATAATTTAGTCTTTTCTTTGTTTTCATCGGCTGCTGTCTTGTAAGATCACAGTTTTGCCACATAGTTTCATTTTGGGGATTTTTATGGTTATGTTTAGGCACCAAAATGACATGGTTATGGTTGGAAGAATAGAACTGTATGTCCCCAAATAGGCTAAAAACGAACAACTGTCAATGTAAATAAATGATAGCGAAGGGGATCCAGTGTGTTGCCATGTTTGCCAAAGGGGTTTGATTAAATATACCGATGAGATGCGCTGCGAGGGTGACTTTTCTTTCAAGTTGCTGTGTTTTTCAGTGAGGCAGCAGACATGAAAAGATTATATCTGCATGTATAGCTCCCACAGTGAAGTATAAGGGAGGTGTTAGGGCAGAGTGAAAGCACGCTAGAGCAGATGGATGGCAGAAGGGGGAGAGACAACATTTAGTTATGTTACAGGTGTCCACAAACACCTAACATTTGTTTTAAAAAAGGGGGAAATCGAGGCTCCAATTCTACATGTTCTTGGCACCCAGTGAGAACATTTACAAAGTGGCATATATTACTCATCCAGGAAGTGTTGAGCACCACATATCATACTGCAGTAAGTCCCTCCTCTTCCTGCAAATGCTAATAATTTCAGGGTCCTCAAAGGTAAAAGTTTTCTACAGTCAGAAAGGTTATTGCATCTTATATTGTAGAAAAAGTAGGATAGCCATGACATGATAGGAAATATATTCCATAACAACAAATAAATTACATGTAAATTTAACTCATGAGTAGTATAATAGGTAATAAGATTAAATAATCATAAAGTCTGTCTCTGAAACTAGACACAAATTCTTATTAACACCCTTGTAACAATTAATAAAATCTAGTCATCTTTTAATGTAATATTCCATTACAATTAAGCTGTCAATTGTATTTAATTTTAATCTTTATTCGCAAATAAGCAAAACTGTCCAAACTACTTTATAACAAATTTAATATTTTATCTATATGCAACATAATGGGTCTGACAAAGAGTAGCAAGTAAAAAAAAAACGGTTCATAAATGCAGCACTTGAGAATTTCAGTATCTTCTGTGATGTGGTGGATTTTGGGTTATTTTAGCTTTTGAATAATGCTCCTAAAACCTGCCCCTTTTCGTTACTTATTCATAATGTAAAATGGTAATAAGCATTCTAGCAGAGTAGGGGGTGCCCAATCTCCCATTTACGAGGAACCACTCAAAGCCGGTCGGAGTTGTCTCCCTCGCCCGCGCTGCATCTACACGAGCCACCGGCAACTACAGCGAGGTAAGGAGATCTCTCTGTTGTGAGTTAACGACAACGTGGACTGTTTGAACGGTGTTGTTGTCGTGTTCCCAAACGAAAGGGGGACTTTTTGACTTTATATTCAGCTCCAAAACTCCGGCGGAATAAGTGATAACGTTATTTGTTTCAGACACGATTTTAGTCTTGTGTCGTTTCACGTCTCGTCTTCAAGAGTCTTAAAGAGGTAAACAGAAAGAAAAACGTGCAAGTTTCGTTTTCTTTTGTACGGTCAGTCCATGCCTGTCTGCCCATGCATATTAAATTTAGCGCCAACTACGAGTTCCTTCTGTTGAATCCTGTTAATTGGCGCGAGTTTCATATCCTGGTGTAACAAAAGGTTTTGTTACCCTTCATATTCGGTGCTGTGGGGAAGACGCATTTTGAGGCTAAAAAGCCGTTTAAAAGCGTCTTTTCAGGAACAAAGAGGTGCGCACTGTAATGCCGCACTTGTGCCACGTTATAATTTCAACATTGCCTAATGTATTTTTGGGTTGAATGCTTTAAAATTACGCGATAGCCTGGAAATGTCAGCAGTTAAGAAACTTGTGATGAATCACGGGGCGCGTGGGTCAAAGCACGTGCTTTATGTGCACTTTGAGTGACAGCACGTGGACCCAAAAGTTGGTGCATCACAGGACACAACAGACTCAAAGATAAGCGAGGAGTCCATTCAAAGCTTTATCAGCATGTCGAGAATGATTTGAAATCTAAGTGTGGTGTTAACACGAAGCTTCAACATACCTGTGATTAAACTGTAGTAAATGCGTGTCACATCTATCTTTATATAGGTCGCAAAAACAAGTCATATACTTGTTGCAGCTTTGTAATATTTGGCACAGCGTGTGGTTGAATGATAATTACTTTGGGGGAATATTTTTGTTTTATAATAATAATAATAATAAAAAGTACTGTGGGATCACACTGAGTGAGAGACATGTTCCTCTAACTGAATGAAATTGTTTCCTGGCCTGGATCCATGGCACACGTGTAAAGGCTATTTGTGACTCTGCTGACCCTGAAGCAAGGAGAAGAGTATTGTCTTTGTCTTCCACTGAACAGCAGGACAGCACCATTAAGTCACTACATCTGCCTTACTGTGGGTGTGACAGTTAAGTTTTGCCACCTGCTTTTTGAGTCAGTTTTTTTCTATACCCAATGCAAAAGACATGCTTTTCTTTTTTCTTTTTTGTAATTTGCCAATACTGGCAGTATAAAACATTTATTTTTCTTGACTGGTTTAAAAAGGATAGGCTAAACACTATCATCAACGGATAATGGAAACCACAGCTCTGTTGGCTTAACTGACTGAAACCAGTCATGGTGATGAGTGGCATTGCCAGTTCTAGTGATGTGCCATGTGCGAAAGAGCCGTCTCTGAGAGCCGATGCTTGGTAGTGAATCAGAAGAGCCCATCAAGTGAGAGCCGGTTCCCTTTTTTTTTTCCTTTTACTGTTTAAAAGGAGGCAAATATAAGGCTTCTCGTAAAAATGCTGAACACATACGGCTTTTAAAAACACAATTAATTATTTTTTTGCGAAGTTAAGGTAAATTATGGGGCTATAAAAGATGCTAATTTAAGAACTGTTCAAGAGCCAAAAGAGCCGACTCTCCTTTGGGAGCCAAACCAAACGAGCCGGCTCTCTGAAAAGAGCCAAACATCCCATCACTAGCCAGTTCATCAGTCTGATCAGGCCACTTGAATGAACTAGGCTGGTAGTTTCTCTGACAAGAATGGCGGGAAAGGATTTGGGGTGGAGTGGAAAGGAGGTGGGTTGTGATGACAATGGATGGGGAAACCTTTATTCTCTGCCCGCCTTTTGTCGTGGATTAGGTTTTTCTTTTGTCCACTTTCCAGAGTTTTTACCCCTTTATATTTACGGTGTTCACAGTAGGCCTGTCGCGATAACAAATTTGGCTAAAACTATAAAAAAAAATATACTGCACATCTTTGCTGTTTGTGAAGCTGAAATATCTCCCCTCAGTGTCAGACTGATCTATGAACAGTGAGTGAACTGCGCTCACATATGCCGGGACACCGGCCCAAAACTAATGCGGCCCACTGGGAATCCCCCCGAACATCTCAATTAGCCGGCATTGCTCTTGATATGTATTTTATCATACACGGTAGTATATAGGCTGACTATTTGTGTAATGTGCCTGCGCATTACGGGGGTTATTACGGTAGACCAGGAAGTGGGGGCTTTGTATGACGTTGCAGGCTACATGTGTGTGTTCTGCCGCGGCCGGCAAACTTATCGCGCTCATTTTTTCTTACCATGCAATTGACTTATTGCTTATCACGACAGGCCTAATTCACAGTAACATCTTCTTAAAGACTGATTTCTTGTCTCTGCCTGTTGTTTTCTCTTCTTATTTGTACTGTCCTGATTACATCCATATTTAACCAAGGATGACTATCTCTGAGGTTCATGGGGAGGCAGCTACCTCCAGGTTCTTTTTTTAATTCCTGAAGACCCATTTGTTGTTCAGTGAGAAAATGGGCCTACACAAAGACTGAAACAAATACAGTATAGAACATCACAATGAATCCGAAAGAAAAAGAAAACATAACAAAAGTAAAAAGACCAAGTAAAACAACCTTTGTTTAAAACCAAGATAAAAACAAGTTTTAAAGATGTAAATCAGTAATGCCTGTGCAAACTAATGCTACAGCAGTTAACGGCTGCGTGAACAAAGCTTATTCTGAAACATTTAGTTAGATTTAGGGACTAAGAACCTCTATCCAGAGGGAGGAAGCCAGAAATCAACATGTAAGAGTTTGGAGTCGTCATCCAGAACGGAGAAAGCTATCCACTGTTTACTGTCTGGGATACAGGGATGCTAGTAAAAGTAGTGACTCCTCAATCAGTTGAGAAGACCATAAAACTATTTGGTTAAAATCTTTTCTCTCCTTCAAGGACGTGTGACCAACCACAATAACAGGGAAAAAGATAAAACTGATTCAATGAAAGAACAATAAAACATTGCCATTATGGTGCAAACAGTGTGAAAGTGTGAGAGTTTCCTTAAACAATACAGAGACTGTTGATTCTTACACACAGCTTCACAGTTGGTTCAAAGTACAACTTTTTATCAATGACTGTCCCCAGATATTTGTAAGACTGCACAACCTCACTGGTCTGACTATGATTAAAATGTCTTTGTGTGTGAGTTTTCCTTTGAAAAATCAATAATCATATCTTGTTTTTAAGATGTTCAGCTGGAAGTAAGACTTAGATAATGTAAAAAATCATAAGTGGGCCGTGGCTGGACATATGTAATGATAGATCTACTGCCAGAGAAAAAGTCAAGCATGTGTTTAATTCAAATCCAGTTGTTAAAAAGCACATGTAGCACAGTGAGTGTTACATCCTTCACTTCTCTGAATAGACCTCAAACAATTTCATAAGAGGTCAGAGCTCCTGGCCCAAAATCTCCATGTTTTGACACAGCTGGACCTAGGGACAGGGTTTACTTCATCTTTTCATGTAGTAGGTGCATGCTGTGTTTTCTTTGACCAGATATGGTCAAGACTATGGTTTTTGTTTACTCTCACAGAGCGAAAAGCTTTTTTGACATCCTAAAAGTTGATGTTCAAACACTGATCATATATGAATCTTTGACTCTGTTCCTGAATTTCTTTGCTAATATCAAAGAAATAAAAAAAAAAAATGTTTAATAGCACTTGCAAGATCTGAGTTCAAACCATGTAAAGTGACATAAACATGGCTCCCTTGGTTCTGGAGACCTGTAATAGTTTTCATACTTGAATGAAAACCCTTTTGATGAGCCATGTTTCTGTGTTTTAAGGGTATGTGGTGTTTCTGAAATCTCTCTGGTAGCAAACATTTCCCTGACATTTGTCTAGTTTATTCCTGGTTTTTGCAGTTATTTTGCTGCAGGAGCTTGTCTCTGTAGTTTTGAGTCCAATAGCCGGTTCAAACAAACCAAATGACGAACATCCATTATAGACTGGTAGGAATCAGGAGCACTTGTTGCAAATATTAGTAATAACTACAAAACCCCCCAAAATTTAAATGGTGTAAAAACACACTAAAAATGCCAAAAACAGAAAAGCAAACTTTCACTCATGACTGGTGGCTGCATGTGCTCCAGAGGCTAAGCCATGCACCTGTTACATTTTTACTATGGGAGTAAATGGGTTGGAAGAGGTGGCATAATCTTGAAACTAGCTGGAGACAAGCAGCATAAGGAAATCTAAAATTTGTTTTGAGTGGAGGTCTGTTTTCAGCTTCATAATAATGTGACATGTGATTTTAGAGCAGATATTATTAATAACATGTCAGCACAGGTTAAACCTTTTAATCTTAAGCAAATATGTCAAAATCTTCTTCTAGCCAGAAATATTTTTCCTATTTTCTTTTTGATTATAAACATCCTGTAGTTACATTGTGACTCCTTGGAAGGAAACTTGATGAGATCCTTAAATGTATTTAAATTGCTGACATTTCTTCTCTTGCATTTATCTGACTAAGAACACCTATTAGGCACATTTTTATCACAACATTTGAATATGTGCACATTAGGGGAACCCTTTTATCAGACTGATTACAGGACTGTGGTTGTTTTAAGTTCAGTGAAACACGGCTTCATGCTCAGTTGAATTTAGTAATATAGCAAATAATCTTTGCTCCTTTTTTTGGAAATTACTGGTCATTGGAGTCCCAGCAATGATTAGTTTATAGCACACTGTGATAAAGGTAATAATGTTTAGTAACATAACATGTAGACAAATGCTTATTTATTAACCATAAAAAGTTATTCATGTCCATCAAACTTGTTGATGCTTGAAGCCACCCAGAGGACATCTGTCCACTACCCTAATCAGTCTCTTGTCTATTGTTGTTTACTGTGGCTGAATATCCGGCTTCTGTGTGGCCCCTTCACACTGATCGGGACACAGTGCACAATTTCACTTTTGTCTCGTTTCTCCTGCATAAAGAGCACATGTTGGATAACGGTTGTGTGTGTGCGATGCAACAACTGGAAAAAGAAATCAATTTGATGCAGTTTTCTGTCCTGCTGTAACCCAGTTCACTGAGTTTGTTGCACACAGGTTGTGTTGCTCGTGTGTGATGTTCTTTATTTAAATGGCTTGAATACATCCTGAAAACATCAGTGTAGAAACTGGTTTCTGTTTTGGTTCAAGCAAGCTTGATGTTCTGATATTTCTTCCCATTTTTTAATTTTAATTTTTTATAAAGTATGGAAGCTACAGTGGTGCCCCAGTTTAATACTGCTCAAGCCAAATGGCATGACATGATACGTGTGACTATTCAGTCTCAATTAGAAGTGGGAAATGACCTCCAGAAAGGACGTTGTTCATACCTCTCAGCATATGACCGGCATCAAAGTAATCCATGTCAGAGTTGGAAATAAAGGAGAGGTATACAGAAAGAAATGTGCACTTCTGTCCTTTTCTACTGACTTTAAGCTTTGATTTAATGTGCATTGCTGTTACCAAGTTTGACTTTGCACTGCAGTCCTTGTCATTGCTTGTACCACTGTTGGACTAAACTCAGCAGACAGACACATCACCTCCATGATTGATAGCATTACTAGCCACCATTCTAATAATTAAACCATCTCCTCAGCTCCTAAGATTTTTTAGATGCAATTTGTTGTGAGTTACTACTCTTTAAACAGAACCTAACTTCCTCTCGTGTGGTTGCATTCAGGTCATACTTGTAGCATTTGGAATCTACTGTGACTTGACCAGGACTGCACAGAAAACCTGATTAACTAAAATATGTGATCAACATAGAATTCTAAAAGTTGTTCAGAGTCAGCCAGATTATTGACAAAGTGCTGCCCTTGGTGCATCTTCCCACAAAACAAGCAGCAAATAACACAAAGAATATCTTGTGGACCATTGAATCGGCATAAGTCCTGCACTGTGTAGAAGAAAAAGCCTGATTCCTTCAAATTATTCTCTTACAGGAAGCATTAAAGTAGCATTACATAACTTTCCAAGTTTAAAACTGCACTTCTGACTTGTTTTGATGGCATGGTGCCATTTGTGATGTACATTATCGCAGCTGTAGTTGCTCTTCACAGCTTTTTTTTTTAATCACTGTACAGCGTTTCACTGAGGGGCGTTCAAGCCGAACAGAAAGAGCTGCATCAATGCCTTCGTCTTGCAGGAACTGCTGACACTCTCACACCCAAAACATGAGAGGCGTTTGCATCTGAAGTTGAAATAAACCAAAGTGGCTGGCACTGTGGGAGGAGTCTGCAGCAGTGTGAGGAGTCTGCAGCAGAGCGCTGCAATGCCAGTGGCGCTCGATTTGCAACTGAAAACAGCAGAAGAGTAAACTGCGAAGGAGCAAAATAATCGGACCATTTCATTTTTATGATCGTTGAAAACCCAGATCGTAATTGTG
>JBAMHW010000018.1:21603638-21626591 GCA_037177495.1 Rhadinocentrus ornatus | reverse complement strand
CAAAATAATCGGACCATTTCATTTTTATGATCGTTGAAAACCCAGATCGTAATTGTGATTAAAATTCGATTAATTGCACAGCCCTAATATACACACACACACACTTATATACATTGTGCGAGCCTCTGCTAAGGGGAGGTTCAAATAGTGGCCTCCCTGTTTATGTGTGGGTTCACCTCTACCTCCCATTGTCCAAAGACATGTATGTCAGGTTAATTGGTCACTCAAAATTCTCCCTAGGAGTGTTTGTCTCTCTGTGTTGGCTTTGCGATGGACTGGTGACCGCAGAGTAGGGCATCGTGGAGGATGTTACAGTCATGCCAAACAACCACAAAACCTGCTTATGAAGCAGTATTATTCACTACTCATTTAGGTTGATGATATCAGCAAGCTCTGAATAGCTATTACTGTCTGAAATGCAGGTATCAATGTTTACCAGGCTCTTGAGGTACTGTACATGGCAACCTCTGATGTACAGTCAGTTTAACAGAAATCAATCTTAGTTCTGGGAATATATCCAACCTAACTTTAGAGAAATTCTTTTTGATGCTACAAGGTCCTCATGGAGAAATATTAATCCATCAGAATCTATTTGTACATATTGAGTGAAAGGTTTGCAACCAGAAAAGGGAAATGTGATAATGGCCAGAAGATGACTAACAAGAGTGAGAGGACTTTTAGATTTCAGCAAGAGATGGGAGCTCCTTACCTACTATTCTGTCCACATTTTTTCTTGTCCAGTAATGCCAGAGGCGACCTTGTATCCCAGTTCACATTCCATACAGACTTTCCTCAGACAGTGGTTTCTTAGTTAATGTCAGCTATAGCAGTCTTGTGTCTCAGTGATGCGTGATATTTAACGAGTTAACCTGTGGTGACCCCCTTCACCTCCAGGACTCCCTGTGAAATCACTCACTACCTACACATGACCAGCCAGAACAACCATGCCGTTCATCATATCTATTAGCAGCATGTACTGAGATCTGGAACTGCCATGAGTGCGTTTCGGTCATTCAAATAATTTGTGGAATTTTTAAGTAATATTTTATTTCATTCATGGTTACGTAATAAATCACTCAAGTCGAATATTGTGGTGGAATTTCTGGAACTTGATGTTTTGGAACATCTTTGGAGATTTCCAGATATTCACAGTTGAGGACTGTAACCAAGTGCTTGACCCTGCTATCTTGCTAACATACTAGTAGTAACTCTGTTTTGAGGGAAGGAGCCATTAACCCATTTGACTATTTTTAGTTTTAATTATCTCTTAGTTTCTGAGTGTCATGCAGGTATTTTTGTGGTGAGCTATCGTAATTTAGAATAAGTAAATAAAATCCAAGCATTTAATTACTCATGTAGGGGCCTGATATTAATTTTCCAAAATTTGTGAGAAGTTAGACTCATATACTTACAGATGCCATTACAGATGACTTGTCTCCTACATCCAAAGTTTAGCTAAGCTACCGCTCAATGCTAACACTGCCTATTCCATGTCAGACTCTCAGCTAGTTGCACTGCGAACATCTGTGATTGCCAGACACAGTGAGTCTGTCATTGTTTCTACATGTTGGTTGTGCCTTATTGGTGAAAATAAAAGATGTCCTTGTTAACCTGCCACTGTTCTTTGATAATTTACACATGCTAAGCAGCTGGCTCAGCCCAGCGTTGGTGTGTGCTTACACACATTAAACTGGTATTACAGAACCAGCTGAGTAGCAAAACTGGCAAAAAATTGAGCACTATGATGTGCGATACAGACCCTTTAAAGCCTCACCTTTAAAGATCAGTTCAGACATGCCTCAGCAATGAATCAACTTGTGGACACCTAAGCCTTATCATGCTCGGGCCTTTTATGTTTGTATGAACCAAATCTGTCTGTCTATCTAACCTTGTGCAGACGGGGAGGGTGGGTGGACCAAATGTGCTCTCCGGGATTGAATTTGTTCTGCCTATCATGTCTTTGGGCCTTCCTACTTTCTTCATCGTTGTCTTTGTTGACATTCATACATGGTAATGCTGTAAATATGAGATGCAATCAAACACATTAAATGTTAATCAATAATTAGACTGTATCAAGTTATTGCAAACATATTCTGTAATCAATGGTTAAGATGGTTGAATGGCTGATGGGAATTGAGAAGCACAAACAGAAAAGGGATTTCTTAGAAAATCCTTGATTCTCAGCATCACTTATTTACATTAGCTATTATATTATTTATCTTAGCTTATTTCCACAATTCCTTTAATTACTTGTTGCATTTATGTTCTCGGAAGCCATTTCTCACTAGTTACTGAGAGAAAACCTAAAAGTAGCCCTATGTCCTTAAGCTTGATTTAATGCCATACTACTTCTTTTTTTATATGTTTTGTTTACTTTTTCAGAACATGTCTGTGAATTGGGCTATTTTGTTTGGAAAAGTTATCATGTACCTCATCTAATTCAGAAGAAAACATACTTGGAAGAAGGGCAAAAAGGCATGAATAGAGTTGGAAATGTCAAGATGGAGAGGGGAGGAATTGGGTAGGGTACTTGATGCACCATTGAGAGGTTAGGGCAGAATATGATCTGCACAATATGCACGAAGGCACAAATATTAGAAGTGCTAAGGAGGAACAGTGGATGACACTATGTGAGAAATTACTTGGCATGACTAAGCTTATTTTGCTCTGTTTACTGTTTTGTTTGTTAACATAGAAGCTGGCATCTATATGCCAAGAATGCTGTGTATATATATATAAAACTGTATAAGAAGGGGTGGTTCATGAAGAACAGGGTCTTTGAGGAAAGAGTAGGGATGGACTGTGATGCAAAGAGGGGGAGTTCCAAAAGCTGGGTGTCAACCCACTAAACGGCTGTGTGGTATAAAATGAAGCATTCGCAGCCTGTTCAGCCCTTGTGTTAGTTATGCATCTGATAAGTAGGAAGAGTAATCCTCTGCATGTGCTTCATCTCTTCTCGCAGTAAGTTTTATTTTTTTTAGTGTTATGGGGACAGAGGACTGTCATTCTTTTATTTTGAAAAATGTAACAGTAATGACATTTCTTAAGATGATGCATGTGTTCTTTGATAAGATGATGACTTTAAGACAATATGGCAAGATTCTTTTCACACGTTTGCTGAATTATTGCTTCATAACTTATTGCTTATATGACTGGATTGTCTCACTACACCATCTAAGACATGGAAACTATTCATAAAGTGAAAGTTAGTGAGTGGAATTGTTGCTTCATCTTCATCTAAAGGTTAGAGGTGTTCTTCCAGCACTGCTGGCAAGAAGCCGCTGCAGCTGTGGCTCAATTTAAATTTAAACTTTAGATTTTTTGCTAGTAAAATCATATTTATTTTAGTTATTCATGTTTTTCAAGGAAGTGAAGGAAAAGTAAATGTTACCTTAGAAAGGTTGTAGTCTAAAAGGTTGTGCAGTGTAGATCAATGAGCTAAACCTGAGTTTATAAGCTTATGACTTACCGAAAACAAAGGTAAACAAGCAACTGTATGCCTCTTTTTTTAATTTGGGATCCTTGGCGGTACAAATCCATCATTGCCTGTTTGGGCCAGCTTGTTCTGAACTCCTTGCTGCTTCTTTTAGCTCCTGATTTTATAAATGGCGGCCCATCCTACACTGGGAAATAACAATTGGTGAATTGATTAACTTTCCGCAGTAGTTTGTTATCCAGTTTATAAATACAATTAGTTAACAGTGGGAAAACATGTCTAAACACTTATAGTGTGCATTACATCCAAAGTGCGTCACAGCTCAACTAAGTGGAAAATAGTGAAGTGAAACACAAATATTGACCAAAGAATTACATTTAATTTGTTTATATGTCTTTCTGTCATTTCAGACCTGGTGCTCCATCTATTAAGCTCTGAACACAAACCTGCAACAGTGTGAGAACAATGACGGCCATCAACGTACCTCGAGACAAGTATGAAGTTATTTTAAAAGGAAGCAAAACTGCTTCTTTATTATGTTTTTTACATCTGTTTGTTCAAAATGAGGCTTGGATGACTTTCAGTGAATAAAGTAGTTGGAGATTGTTTGTTGATACAAAGATAAATGGTTTGATTGATTTCATGTAAATTTCCTTTTGCTGCTTTCCCAGATACAATGCAGTATGGATCATTTTCTTCATCCTGGGCCTGGGAACGCTCTTACCATGGAATTTCTTCATGACAGCAACAATGGTAAGTTTAAGAACTTATTTAATCCTCTGAATGTGAGACTGTCTGCAGGCAAATGCAAATAATACTTGAAGCTGGAGACAAACCCCTTTTCGATGAAAGGTTGGGTTCCACTTTAAAGGGAGGTCAACTAGCTTAAAGGAAAAAAGATTATTAAACCCGCTTAGCTTAACTCAGGTTGACTGAAATGACTAAATCCGGTGGATTTCTGTTGCATCTGTTTGGTCTCTCTTCATCCCAGCCATTCTTCCTCGTCTTCAAAAAGTTAACTTCTAAAATGTTTTGTTTTTACTTTAAGAGAAAACTGTAAATAGTAAAGCTTAAAAAGTAGATTTGTTATGAAACAAATTAAAGCTGATGGGTATACAGTCAATGAATTTATGTTTTATTTGAGTCTTTATATGTCATGCAGCCAACCACTAACTTTTATTTTATAATATACACTCAGTTGGGTCTTCATGGTTAAACTCATGTGGGCTAATGCAAAACTCCTGCAACAAATCCTACAGTCATGAGTTAGAGATGCTTCTCATTACTAACCTTTTTATGTCTATGCACACCTTCTTTTTTAAAGCTGGCATAGATATGTCTTAACTCACTGTGATTTGAGTGGTTGAATAAATGAAAAATACAAGCCTGCAATTTGCATCATGTGACACAAACCTGTGACTACATGTAACTTTGTAGTAGCTGAATGTTCCTTCTCCCATGCTTTTCTTCAGTACTTCACCAACAGACTGAAAGACACACCAACTGCCAATATGACTGCCAATCAGACTTTGGTGGAGGGAGACACTCGCAATGTGTTGGAGTCAAAGTTTAACAATGTGATGACCCTGTGTGCTATGGTACCTTTGCTCATTTTCACCTGCCTCAACTCCTTCATCCACCAGAGGTACTCGCCCTCCTCCACACTGACATACACAGACACAAAGAAAACACTGATCCCAGGTGGATTTATTTATGCACAATTCAACAACTGGGAAGTTGATTAAAACAAAATGTAAAATAAAAACAAGTTAGGCACAATAACAAAAGGTTAAAGTTGTTAATCAAAGTACTTCAGTGCTTTTTCCAGTGCAGTGGCAGCAGGAACGTCCTTAGCTTGGATTTAAGAGAGTTGCAACAGACCTGCATTTGTTATATAGGTTGCATAAAAACGGGAGGCAGCTTCTTTCATGTTTATTTGTGTATCTCTGGAGACAAAAAGCCAAACCTGTTCCAGATGACCAAAGATTCCTGGAAGGTTCATAACGTACCAGCAGATGAGAAATGTGTTTTGGTTCCAAGCCGTTTAAACCAACAACGGTATTATGAAATCAGCTCTGTGACAGAGAACAAGCCATTGAAAGGAAGTCAGACCTGGAACGTTATCATCCACATCTCTGGTCTTTGGGAGAACTTGAGCAACAACAATCTGAATGAGCTGCAGCTGTTTGATAAATCTTTTAGACAGACCAGTGTTAAAGATAAATACATGGACCAGCTTTCCTAAATCACTCTGAGACATTAGTACTTTAATACTTGTCATATTCTTCAGGCTGATTTTGTTAAATGGCTTGACTCTATGGATGGAAAGCTCATGGCTAAATGGTCTGAACCTTTTTGAAAGGCATTTAATGTTCCTTATGAGATTGGGATATAGTTGCTTAATAATTATTAAACATTCCCCAAAGGAACATACAAGACTCATTTAAATGTTCGGGTTTGAGGTTCTTTCACATTTTGGTTTTATTAAGAGCTTTGGATTTGTTCAGTCATAAAATGACTGCATTCAGAAAAATTTATTTTCCTTGATGGATACGAGCAATAACATGATTTGCATTGATTTTATGGTTTCGTGGTTTTATGTAGCAATCACTGTTTGTCTAAAATGTGTTTAGTTACTCTTTGAAAGTGGCTACACGGCAGCTGATTTGTTTTGTTGAGATAGAGATATGTGTAACCTGAGACATTTGATTATAAAGCTTCAACTTTCTTCAGTGTATTTCCTCCTTTATGCTCCAATCAGTCCTTATAACAAGATGTCTGTTACGTGAATGTATATCTTAATGTCTTTGTCCGTGTTTGCTTTAATTAGAGTCAGATTTAGGGATCTGGTATGAGCTCGTCTTGTGCAAAAACACACCCGTTCTCTGCTCACTCCACTCTCCTTCTTCACTTTTTTTGTCCTGCTGCTGCTCATTCACTTTATTTCTGCTTGCTTGCTCCTCCTATTTCTTTTTTTTTTGTCCAGAAACAAATCTTGCTTATTAGAATAGTCTCAACCATTATTTCCCACTTACCACTGCTTTTTTTTTTGCTCTTGTTGGGCTTTATCTTTTAAAAAAATAATAACTGATGAATTTGAGCAATGAAACCATTTAACTTTTATATAGCTATGCCTTATTTTCTTGGTTGGTGCTCGTACAAAAACTGATTTTTTTACACTTTATTTTTCTGTGTATTTAGGATTCCTCAGAAGCTGCGGATCTCGGGCAGCTTGACAGTCATCCTGGTGGTTTTCATGCTAACAGCGATACTTGTCAAAGTGGATGTGGCCCCTCTGCCCTTCTTCACCCTCACTATGATCAAAATTATCTGCATCAATTGTGAGTTGTGGTTTTATTACAGTTCATAGATGGTGGCCTACATTGTTTAAGCTAACCGGCGTTGCGGTAGCCTTAGCGCCAATTACTTCACATTACATAATATCGCGTTCGCTGTTCATCATCAATATTTTTATTGAAAAATCTTTTCTATTTTTAACGCCTTTCTATTAATCTTTTTAACTTGTAAAATCTAAAGCAATTCATCAACAGCTACCTTTCCTCTCTCCAGACTCCATGTAATAAGCTTGTCGGATGCTTTGAAGTTTACCTTGCCTGTGGGCTTAACTAATGAAGTTCAATTAGGCCCCCACCTCTCTCAGCAGAGTAGCCTACCGCTGCTGAGGTGGCTGGTTCAATTAAGAAATTTTAGCGTCGTCCATGTGAAACTATTTGATTCTCTGCATTTTGAAGGTGTGGTACTAACAATATAACTGTGGCTGAGTCAGTGTATTGGAAACACTGAACCTTGAGACCACATCACCCAAAAACAAAGCACTGCAGCCTTGGCGACAGGTTGCAGTAATGGCAGGCTCTCGTTTCTGTGGATCTTTCCCCTTTTAAACCACACTCCTATCCACTGTGATGGGAAATGTTCACACTCATACAGTACATAGCTTTATTCCATGCTGAGCTTCTCAACACAGTCTGAAGTCTCACTCTGGTTGTTTATTTACATTGAGTCACTAAGCAGCAGGGATAAGCTCACCCCCCTCCTTAACCCCTGTGGACTGGTCCTGACCCCCAAGTTCTCATGTGGAACAGCCCATGGTGTTTTGTTTTGGAGGAGAAGAAGGGGCGACGTTAAAGCTTTGATATTTACATCGGCACTTCCCCCCTAATGGCTGTCTCTCAGGATTTCTGCAGCCAGCTCCAAAATTGTTGCATAATGTGTGGTGTGGTATAAGTTCTTTTTTAAAGCACAACAGGCTGTAACTTTGAGTACAAACATTTGGGAAAGTTTAAATCTTGTCTGCTGTGGAACAGTGTGTTTGATTTTGTGTCACAATGACTTTTGAATATGCTTGCAAGTTAGAGCTCTGCTTTTTGTTTTCTGTCCTTTACCAGCGTTTGGAGCGATTCTTCAGGGCAGTCTGTTCGGGCTGGCAGGGATTCTTCCTGCCTCCTACACCACTCCCATCATGAGTGGACAGGGCCTGGCCGGCACCTTCGCTGCTGTCTCCATGATCTGCGCACTGGCCAGTACGTCTCAAACACACACAAAGCACATGCACACCTCCTCTGTAATAAAACGGCTGATGGACAAGGGATTCGGGGAAAATGGCAACCAATATTTACCTGTAACAACTTAAAGACACACACGCCTTTCTATTAATCAGCAGTTAAACACGTTGGTGGTAAATCGTGAAAGTGCAGTTCAAACTGCAGTGCAGACAAGGCTACTAGTGGCAGAAGTAGCCCTGGTTTCAGCTCTGTCCTGGTGTCATAGAGCTAATTTTGTCCTCCCTCATTTGAAACAAAGTAGGAGACCTTTACTCTCCATAAACATAAACTTCTTAGAAAGTTGATGGTGAAGTCGTCAAGCTCCATTATAGCCTATGATTTCCCAATAATACGCAGACAACACAGCGGCAATCAGGTGCTAAGCAAAAAGAATTATTCTGGTGTTTGATTGACCTAAGATAGCTGATCTGAACGGTCCATAGTCAACCTGAGATCTTTGTTTGTGGAAGAACCAGAGGTGGGAGGCGGTATTCGGTTGGCTTCTTCTTCTGGGATGGTTCCCGACTGGCTGGACAGCCAACAGCAAGAAAGATGGACATGTAACACCACGTCCACCTTTTTTTTATTTTTTATTGTATTTCTTTTTCGCTTTTTTGGCCTGGTTTTTAATTTTATTTTTTTATTTACTTCATTAAAAAAGCCTATAACGTGTTCTACCTTTATTATTATACTGTTAATGTTAGACTGGGTTGCCCTGTAACGGTCATCAGTATGTTTAAATGAAGCTGTGAGGAACATTAACATACAAGTTTGATGGATTATTTTAACAAACTTATTAAGCATCATGTATCCCATATTAGAAAACAGCTCAAAACCTCATACTAGCGATTTTTTGAAGGTTCGCTGCTGCTTGACTGTCAGACAAATAGGACTATATTTATTTTAACACATTTATTTAATTTTTCATAAACTTAAGAAACTCTGAATAAACTATATTTTTGAACATCCGTGGAACATAATTTCTTATAACTCACAATTAATAAATGAAGGACTTTATTTGGAGAGGCACATTCATACAAATGTTTTTTAATAAATGTACTAAGTGATGAACTTTGTTCGGATTAAAGGTCAGCCACATGTTCAGTGACTAACAATAAGTTCACTTCTATGATATGAACTTCCTCAGCAGAATTGTGCTCAATAAAGACCTCTTTCATTAAATCTGGCGTTCTAAGAATGCTGGAAAAATTTGTCCTGAAGCATTGACATGAGTTTAAACTGAATTTAGTTGCTGGATGAGTTAGATGTAGTTTTTCTATCAATTTGCCACCTCATTACAATAGTTATTTAGCTTCTTAGCTTCAAGAAGCAGCTAAATTAAAGCTGGCAAGTTGTTACAAAGGCCCTGTTTACACAACGTTTCCATGTAAAACCCCAAATGTTTCCCTTGGTGTATTTGAAAAAAGCTGCAAAGGCACAACAGCAGAGTGAAAAATGACTCAATGCAGCTGGAAAACACAAATAGGACAGGAAATGATGTAGCCAGGCCTGTAGTGGGTGGGAAAGCTTTTCAAAGACACATGCACATGTGCACTACATCCTCATTAGACCTAAAGACAAACAGCAACGGCTTGTATAGAGGTGCATTGGTTATCTAGTGCAGCCTTTCCCAAACTGGGGGTTCCAAGATCTTGTCTTATATTGGGGGTTGTGGCTCAAAAAGTTGATCAAAATGATGGAATCTAAGCATCTTTGGCGCAAACAAAACACGGAGGTCCACTAATTTGTTTTGTCGTGTAAACAAGCCCTGTGTATGCAAATGCAAAATGACATGGTAGATGTAATGCTTACCAAAAGATTTCAGCGTGTGTTTACACAACCAGGATGTGCCTTGCGTTTTAAGAGAATTTGGCTCTGGTTTCAACCTTTGTGGTTTTTGTGCACCCAAAACTCTGTTAAGAGAGGCCAAAACACATGTGTTTTATTGTCTCAGCGACATCGTGTAAATGAGTCGATTTGGCAGAAACAGTAAAATGAGATTAAAATCAAGAAGAAGAAAACCTAAAGTTGACAGGATTTTGTATAGGAACACAAAGTGTTTACAGTTTGTTTGTATCTTTTGTTTTCAGCTGGATCCGAACTGCAGGACAGTGCTTTTGGATACTTCATCACAGCCTGTGTTGTTATTCTTCTGGCCATAATGTCTTACCTCACTCTGCCCAAGATGGTAAAAACCCTGCAGCCAGTTTGCTCAACATAACTTCAGAAACTTTTTTATGCATTTTTGAAAATGTCTTTGTGTTGAAGAAAGGTAATGTTTTACTGATCACACGTCGTCCTCGTCTCATTCTTCTGCCGGCTCCTTGGAAGTGGCTCATTATGGCTGCTGTTTTCCTCAACAGGAGTTCTTCCAGTACCACATGGAAAGTAATGGCTCCAAACAATCAGCTGATGAGGAGAACAAGATGGATTTACTCAAAAAAGGTACACAAACAATTGTTACAGGCCTGCGCTGTCATGGGTGCTGAAGTTGTTTTATGTAGCTTTCCTGAGCAATAAATTACTACAACCAGCTGCTTCATCTGAAACTGATCCAGTATTTCTCTCTAAATTGCAGATTTTACTACCAGTTATAAAAACCGCTGAAGGTTTTAGTTGAAATCATTTTGGAATTGAAGTTTAGATTTCGTGTCACGTTTTTGTTTGCACAGACTTGTTTCTTTCTATTTATCTAATATTGGAAGTCCATCACTAAGCTGGGAGACATTAACTTCCCCAGAGACATGCAGCCGCTTGTTGCAGTGTTTTCTTTGAAGAACAAAGGTGGGAAAATAATCGTCTCGTCTTTTTGTGCCAGTGTTGCCTGAATTGTTTCTGATCTGATTTATTTTTCCTCACCACTGATAATTCAAACCCACTCTGTCTGTGTGTTTGTCTACAACTCACCTGCAGAGTGTGAGTCATGGGGGGGATTTTCTAGTAAGTGAGGGTGTAATGGAAAGTCAATGGTCCTTGGCAATGATCCTTCATGTGTAACTGAACCAATAAAATGATAAACAGTGGTTGTTTTTTTTGTTTGTTCACTTTTCAGAAAGTCCTGGAGATAAGCGACCAGTGGTGAATCTGATGGAGGAGGAGACCAAACCCAGCGTCTCTGTGTTTACCATCTTCAAAAAGGTTCAAATGACTTCATTCTCACGTTTATACTAAAAATAATCTGAATTTATTTCAGTCTAAACTTCTGTTTTCTGTTTACAGCATTTCATTAATAATGTCACACCACAAGTTACCAGTAGTCAGTGTATATTCAGTAACTCAAGTAAGAAACATGACATAACTCATCTCAAATGGTTAAGCCCTCCAGTCAATCTAATCCTCCATTTAAGTTTTTTTCCCCTAACACACCCATTTCATGAGTCAGAGAAGATTCGTATCCATTTGCAAATGTGCAAATGACCAGCGAAGTGTGTGAAACGCTCTTTAGTTTTCTACAAGAGCAAACACAAGAGGCTTTGATTGTTTCTAAAGTGGGGCTGAGTGCAAGTCTGCATCACAAGGTTTTCTGCACCCTCCAGAAGGAGACAGGAGTACAGCAGCTGAGGTGTGGGGTAACAGCTGCCTCTTAACAATATACACAGGATTGTAAGTCTTGTCCAAATTTGGAATATTTCCATTGCTTTACTGGCTGTCCAGCAGCTGATGCTGTCGTTCCCAGCCACTGACAAAAACTGCAAATATACAGAATTTGATATTTGTTAAATCGTTCGAGGTAATGTGTGACTACAGAAACTTAATATCAGGCAACTAGTGAGTTTTTATTTAGCCTTTTGCGCTTTTTGCAACTGTTTTTTGTCACCCTTTTATGTTCTTTAACTCACCCTGTTTTTTTTCCAGGGTTCACATGTTTTTCAATGTTGCTAAATTATCAATAAATCTTTGGCACTGAAGCAGGTCTGAAATGATGGCACAAATACACGCTAACACGTAAACCAGGTATTTTCCAGGACTCAGCTCCTGATTTCAAATGCAACATCATATCAGGTCATGAATGACTTTCCTGGCTGCTCCTTTCAGTCACTAAAATCGTTCTGAAGTGCCGCTATCAGCAGAAGCTTTTCATCCACCCAGTCACCAGATATTATCAACTCCAATCAAGCTACTGGTTTAGATCCATCATATTGATCGCCCTCTTCCTGTTCTCTCATCAGATGTGGGTGATGGCTCTGTCTGTGTGTTGCATCTTCAGCGTCACCATTGGAACTTTTCCAGCCGTCACTGTTGAAGTCAAGTCGAAAATAGCAGGTGGAGGTGCTTGGGGTGAGTCCAAAGTATTAAAAGTATTTCTGAGGAACTGATGGTTGGAAAAAAGAAAAGTACGGGTAGAAAAATCTGATTTTATTCCTGAGCCAACATGCCCCACATGTGTAATGTTGTTGTTAACAGCAGCTTGTTGGTTTTTAATCCATTTTCAGAAACCTACTTCATCCCAGTGTCGTGTTTCCTCCTCTTCAACTTGATGGACTGGGCTGGTAGGAGCCTGACGGCTGTCTGCATGTGGGTCAGTAACAACAATGTGAAATCTTTTAATGGGAAATTAAAACCCTGTTTATTCAGTCTTTGCAGAGCTAATGCATCCTACCAGCACGGAAAGCATCCATAACAAACTTTAAGAGCACATCTTTAACAAAAAGAGTATGTAGTAATAGTGGTGACCAGTGTGGGAGCTTTACTGTATAACAAACCAAACAATAATCTCTTGTTTATAAGCACTTAAGGCTTAAAGACCTTTGAAATGTTTAGGTGGATCTGCTGTAGCCCAGCGGGTGTGTGGCCTTGTGAACAAATAATATACTTGTTGACAATTTAATGAAGACCTCTGACTGTATCCATGAATAAATCACCGTGTCATGAGACTAACAGGAGAAAAACAAAAAGTCTCTCAGAGTTTACAGTGAACGAGAACAAGAGTTTAGTTGCTGAGATCAGGAGTTTATTTTGGGAAGAGTGTGTGCTTGTGTGTTGCTTAGTGAAGGAAGTTTAATTAGGGGTCAAAGGAAAGTCAAGGTAGGGTTTTGAAGGTCTGCTGCCTTTTTGGTTACGTCTGCATGCCATGACTTCCTCAGTACTGCTTCATACGTGAATTCAGTGCCTGTTAAAAGGCAGGAAATTAAATATTTAGGATTTACATTGTTTTTTGGCTCTTGTGGGACGACTCCAGTCAGATTTAATTATCCACACTGCCTCTAATATTCCAATGACTGAACCTTTCTCTTGGTTTCATTTAACTTATACAGTAAACTTCATACCAAAGTTTTCCTTTCCTCTCAACGGTTAAATGTTGGCTTCATTCCTGGAACAACATGCATTGATATCTTCAGAATAAATGAATGAAGACGTCTATTTCCCTGAGATTGAGAGGATGTAATGTAATATAATCAACTATGTGCAAACTAAGTACAGTTGGCAGACACAACCTGACCTGCAGAGGAATGCAGCTTCTTGGTGGCGATAACAGCAGTCAGCTGCTGCAGGAGCATGTGAGCGCAGTTATTATCATTAGACCGCAGTGATCAGGATTCTCTGAGGTGCTCCAGGATCTTCAGTCAGTTGCATCTTTATATGACTAAATGGTTTTCTAACACAGTTGTGTACGAGACTGTTTACTGGTCGTTAAAAAGATGGAATAAGAGTTGTGAAATTGTTTTATTTTTTGTTTAGCTGGTCTGCATCAGCTCATGTGACAATATCAAAGAAAACTCAAAAACCTCCTTTATACTTCCCTTTTAATTATATGAAAATGTCTCAATTATTTAAATGTGTGGCGGCTGTGAAATGAAAAACACTTTAACTCTGTGTTTCCGTGTCCAGCCGGGTAAAGACAGTGTTTGGCTTCCTGTCCTGGTTATTTTGCGGGTCATCTTCATCCCACTCTTCATGCTGTGTAACGTCCAGCCTCGTCACCTCCTTCCTGTTGTATTCGAGCATGACGCGTGGTACATCTTCTTCATGATCCTCTTCTCCTTCTCCAACGGATACCTGGCCAGCCTCTGCATGTGCTTTGGACCCAAGTAAGAGCTTCACACATTCAGTATTTCCTGTTAATGAGTGCTTCATTTTGTCCTGTCCAGGAACAAGATTTGGCTCTCATCCATCGCTTTTTCAACATACTGATAAATACATTATTTCAGATTCAAAGTTCTGTGGAGACACTAAAGCTATTAGCTTAGCATAAAGAATGGAAGGTGGGGGGGAAACACGTACTGTAAACTCAAAACCACACTGATTATTTTACATTGGCTTGTTTACAAATGAGATAAACAAGATTAAACATATATCAATGAGCTGTTTTCCTTTGCTTTCTTATTAAAACAAGCTGAGCCAACCAGCTTTAGCTTTACTGTCATACTTGTCATCAAGAAGTAGTTTGTTCAGAACACAACATACTATGCCAACACTGTAAGCGTGACACATTCACACTCAAAGCAAAAAGTCAGTGACTACTGGCATAGTTCACACTGCTGGTCTAAATCTATGTTTTGGTTCTCAGTTGCAACCAGGAGGATCTTTGCAAGTCTGGATGGCAAAAATAAATAAATAAATAAAACATAAGGGAAATTTTTGCTCATGTGACCCTCGAATCCAACTTTTGTTTGTGATGAGATCTGATCTGATTCTTGGAGACGTCTCAGTCAGGATGCTGAAGGTTTTACATTTCCTCATTTGCAAGCATTCAGAGTTGAGCTTTGCTTTCACTCCGTCATCATGCGGGCGGTTGGTGATGTTCAGATCTGCTGTCTCCTGCAAGTCACGTTCTAACGTTCTGATTTGAGACCTTTCTTGTTTTCCTGAACCCTGAACACAGCCACTTTGTCCTGTTCTATGATTTTACAGCCAAACATTTCTAATGATTTCTGTTGTGTCTGCAGGAAAGTGGCACAGCACGAGGCGGAGACGGCAGGTGCCATCATGGCCTTCTTCCTGTCCCTCGGCTTGGCGCTGGGCGCCGCAACCTCCTTTGCTTTCCGATCAATGATCTAAAATCTCTTACAAAGTGTAGATAAGATCTACATCTACATCTAGTGCCCTCATCAGCCAGGCTGGGAAGAACGGACCTCAGTCTTCCACACGTGTTAAACTAGAGACTTCTTCAACCAACAGAGGCTGAAACATGTTACTGAATAATTTTTATTATTATTATTTTCTCCAAACTCAATCAATGAAGTTGCTTGCTGAGTATAACTCAAAAACCAAAAGTGTTAAATATTTGTTTTAGTGGACTCATGGAGAAAAAAAGCAGAAATCCTTCCAGCTGTGAGTAAAGTTGTCCCCACCAGTGTTTGTGATGATGACCTGAACAGTCAGTATCCTACAGTGTCATTCACAGCAGGATGTAAAGCAAAAAAAAATCATTACAGCTAAATAATAATTCTTTTATTTTGTAGTAAATTTTCTTTACTAGGAGCAGTCACATTTTTATGAATGAAAAGCTTTTAGATAGCTTGTAAATGCTTTAAAATGAGGTTGTCAGATGCCGCTGCTCAACCCGTCTACCTTTAAACCGCTATGTTAAATTCATAAACTGTGATCATTACGTGGACGTTTACACATCAGATATGAAAATGATACATCATGCTGTGTTAAACAGTTTTTAACTGTGATTAAACCAAATACACAAAGAGAACATGGGAAAATAAAGAACTCTGAAGGGAAGCCATAATCCATCAAACACTTTCTGAACTGCTTCGCTCCATTTCTGCTATCAGCGTTTCAGCTCGAGTTGGTTGTGTTGTTAAGCTTCCTCAGAACAAATCAGCGTGGACTTGAAGAATGCAAAAAAAAAAGAACGAGGTTTCAATTGGTACAACATAGTCTTAAGGCTCTTATACACCAAGCTGACTGCTGGCCATCAGTTAGGTTCCTTAGTTTTTCTTTTAATGCACATGTCCCCATCAGACGGTTGTCCATTAGTGTCCAGTAGTCAGTCAGTTCTGTGGCATTCATGTTACAGTTTTAAATGCTTAACTAAAGGTTGAATATAAAAAATTTTTTATGAGTTAATTAAAATTGACAGGTTTTGAGTCTAAACATGTTAAAAATGTCAGATATTTAAATCTTTGAAACTGATGTAATTACCTGAATATATTCAAACATTGTTTATTTCATTATTCTCTCAGTATTACAGTCTTTTGTGTAGTTTGTGGTCTTTACAGAAGTGCCTATTATATTTTCACCCAGAGGGTGACGATAGGAGACAACGCAGTGGGGATTCATAGTTTGGTGTATAAGAGTCTTTATTGATTCACTTTAGTTGTTTCTAATAAGGTCATAACCAGCTGGGATAATACATCAGCTTGACTTGAGTAGAAGATTTTTCTGTTGACCTTTGTGGTGGATACTAATTTCTTTTTTTGTTTTTTATTTGGTACTGTTACTGATAAAACAAAGAGTATTGCCACCATGTATTCTAAAAGCAACGTCAATATGCAAAATACAAGCAGCTGTTAATTAAGAATGAAATGTGCCATTGTGAAGGTGATTGGCAGCCTTTTTAAGTCTCGCTCCGTGAGGTTTAGTTTCACTTGAATCTCACTTGAAGACACGTTTGGTACCAGAAGAAGTTCTTATATTTGTTAGGGATTAGAGGGCTGACCATGGGTTTTTGTTTATATGAATTTTGGGGCCTTTTTAAACATGCTTGTTAAAGTCTGCTTTAATTGTACACATCATTATTATACCAAAACTGTATACCTCCTAACCGCCTGCTTGTTTATAAGCACAGCATAAATGTAATGACCTTTACAATATTCCTCCTAAGTTAGCCTGAAATGTTCCATTAAGAAAAAAATAATAAAATAAAAACAAATGTGTATTTTTAAGACTGTGGCTTCTCCTGGTGTTTATTTTTGGAAATGCAGCTCTCAACAATGAAGACGCAAACAGCCCCTGAAAAACTAGTGAAGTAGATATTTAACTTTTTAACTGTAATAATGCAACATTACAAGTCACAGACCGACGTTTAAAACTAACCAGTCAGGAAACAAAAGTACTTCCAAGTTAAATGATTACGTCTGTTGCTGGTTTGATATTGGTATTTTTGTCTTCCGGTGGGCCTCAATCTGAGATTTTCTTTAATGAGATTATGAAATACGTTTGGGAGGGGGTGGCAGGCAAATTGAGTAACTAACTTGGGCTAAGTGTGCTAAACGATTAACATTTTTTGTTAAGTTTTAATGTATTCAAAATATAAATGGACTATTTTTGCAAGTTTAAGAAGAAAATAGAATTTACCTCTGAAATATTTAGCATTTTTTTAAAACTGGCTGTTTCTTAGCTGAAAACTGATCTTCTCAATGGGTTCCATGGGACTGAAAAATAAAGTGCACCACATGCACCATCATGTGGTTGAATAAAAAATGTTCAGATTTAGTGCATGGCAAGCATGAACAAAAACCCAAACACAGACTTTAGCTGACTTGATTAAGAAAAATACACTACCTGGCCAAAAGAAAAATAATTAATTTGCCACCTGGATTTAACTAAGCAAATTGGCAGGAGCCTCCTATTGGATAATTGCTGCATGGGCGATAATCTTTCAGCTGGCAACAAGTTATTTAACCCCAACTGTTGCAATGAGTAGCTTCTCATTTCTTTAACAACCATGTGGAAAGACATCACATGGTTGCTGAGAAGCTGTTAGTCTGTTTAAGAAGAGTCAAATCATTGGTGTGCTCCAAGCAGAAAAAACATCTGAAAAGGCTTCGCTTTGGTAGGGAGCATAAAGATTGGACTCTGGAGCAATGGAAGGAAATCACGTGGTCTGAGTCCAGATTTACTCTGTTTCAGAGTGATGGGAGCATCAGGGTAAGAAGTGATGCACCCATCATGCCTAGTGCCTACTGCACAAGCCTGTGGATGCAGTGCCATGATCTGAGGTTGCTGCAGTTGGTCAAGTTTAGCTTCAGCAACATTACGTTGTAAAAAAAGTAGTTCTGGGATTACGAGGCATCATTTTCACACATGGATTAGACACCACAGAGTATTTGAAAACATCTAAAGCAATGCAGAGGACTAAAAACTAATCGAGAAACTACTCCTAAAAATGGAAAGAATTCAACAACAAAAGAAAAAAAAAGGCACTGGGAGAGCAGTAGTCATGATTTATTGTTAAGGGAAAGATTTTATTCAAAAATAAATTACCAGAGACATTTTTTAAAAGGCAGACAGTCATTATCTCCAATTGAAGAAGAAAAACCTATCAGGATACAAGTAATCACTCCATGCGTCTCCGTTATCTGTTCTCGTCAGGAGAAACTCGCGTAAACCTACAGCAGCGACTTTAACACAGACTGGTAAGTTGATCCAGTGAAGAAAACAAAACAGCCATCATCAACTGATTCTCTATAAAATGCATACAAAATTTATTTAAATACTTAATCAACATACATGTCTCATTTGTAATAAGAGCACACGAACAGACTGAACAGTATGAGACTGGCGCTTGAGGTGAGAAATCATGGATGGAATTGATGCAAAACCACTCAGTTGCAAGAATAAGTAATAAGCTTAATCAAAACAAGATTTCTTCAGTCGGGTTATGAGTTGTAAAATACATTGTATTCAGCTGCTTCTGGGAGATCCAGCTCAGATGGAGAAACTGTCAGCAGTCAATTAAATTACACGCGAGATCAAGCAAATACAACACTCCGTTGAGATAAATTGCTACCACTCCCATATCTGTCAGTTTAAGATAAAGCTACAACCAACAGGTGGTTAGAAACAAGACTGGAAACAGCTACAATGAAGTAAAACTGCTTACCTGGATCTCTAAAGCCCAGCTTGTGTTGATGATTGGGCTTTAGAGGCAGGGACGCGTGGCTAGCTGTCGCCCCATTTCCATCTTTAAGGATCAACCCACCAATGACCTAAATCTGAGCTGTAACTCCCATAGCAGAAATGAGCCATGCAGCTTCTAACACTGCAAGCAGCCACTGCTGCTGCAGTTTTAATGGAAGGCAGAGGATGAAATACTTATTTAAAAATGAACATTTTTTTCTATAACTGGGCTCTTAAGGCTCCTAATAGCATGCAGAGGGCTAAACACTGACAGGTCCAGTATGAGACACCAAAGGCTGTTTTAAATGCCTCATATGTTTCTACAATTTAAAAAAGAGAGAGAGAAATAGCTGAGAAAATGGAGCCCTCCTCCAGCTCTTCGGTCATCAGAAAGATCAAAGGAACAAAGACGTGTAGACATCTTATCTAAAAGCAACCTGAACCCAGAGTTTGTTTTTACAAATGTAACCTGGGAATGGCAGAAAAATGGGAAAAAAAAGCTTGACTTCATTTCCTGCTTTCTTAATCCAGTTGTACTTAAGCTGGACTTAAGCTAAATCAAATCCAAGAATCACCTCATCCATATTTTTCTAAGTAGATTATTCAGCTGTGTTCGTGGCGAAATGTCCTTATCAATCCACAGCGGAAGTAAAGTGTCTGGTCTGTAAGACAATGAATACATGCACTTTGAAGTGATTCAGTCTGCATCTGGTGTTGTTAGCAGCTGCCCACAGCGGCGGCACTTTTCCCTGAATTGTAGTGCAGTCCTGAAGGGAGAGTAGTCCACTACAGCAAAGATGTGTGTGTGTGTGTCACAGCATGGCACACCCGAGGATCCTACAAGCTGAGGTTTTGGCAAGAGGCTTCTCTGCTCGACCTTCTCACAAACATGCAGTATGTGATGTGAGGCACTGGGGGGCGATAAAGATGCACAGCAGACCATAAGCCTACAATTCCATGACGGGCTAACAGATGGGGGAGCAGTGTGATGACTTGGAGGGAGCGGGGTTAACAAAAAGAAGGTCAGCTTTGGTGTTGAACTAGTTGCACAATTCTCGGACTGGACCGCGAGTGGGGAGGAGGGTGATGAACATGTTGGGGGGGGGGGGGATGAGGAGGAAGAGTGTCAGTGAGTCTTTAACTTGGTGTGCTGTGAGCCCTGTTCTGTCAAGCTGGCTTTGATAGAGTTAACCACCGTCTGCCTGACGTTGTCTTCCATATAATGTTCGCTTAGTGGCTTCAAAACCTGTAGGAGACAAAAGAGACAAAGGGGGTTTGCATGACATCAATCATTCTTCCAAAACTTTCTAAAACGGAGACCAAAATGGGGGAAAAAAAAGAAAGAAAATTCAGGAAGAAAAACAGATGAAGACTCAAACACACCAAACACATTAAACACCACTAAAACATAACACACACAACATCTCCAACTAAAAAAAAAAATAGTAAAACTTCTTTATACATTCATTGGAAAAATATAATAAACCGTTTGTGTCTTCAAGATCCACAGATCCAGCTCCAGCTGTGCAGGCGTCCACACCCAAAAGCTATAAGAATCCAGCACCACAGGACTGGAAAAAAAAACAAAGAAGCCAGCAAAGTGCAGAAGTGTCTGTAAATCCACCGGCCTGCCTGCAGCTAGTTGGTCTTCTTGTAGTTGTTGTTGAGTGGAGCCAGAGCTCCAAGTCCCATTGTCACTCCTGATGGGAGGGAAGGGAGGAGAGAGATGGGCCACGCCAGGCGACTCCTGACAGGCTCCAAAAGTTTGGAAAACACCTGAGAGGACAGCAAGGAGGAACAGGAAAGTTAAAAAAAAAAGAGTAAGACTGACTAGCAGGCTCATGCTGGACCGGAGGGGAGGAAAAAAGATAATATGAGAAAGTGGGAAACACAAGTTCAGGGCATTTGAGAGGTACAGTACAATATCCATCCACATAAAAATAAAGGAGAGGGAAGGTGGAAAGAAAAAAAAATCAGGCAAGATGTGAACGGCAAGCAGGCAGAAGATCAAAGAAACAGGAACTGACACTCCTCACCTTTCTGACCATCCTCTATAAAGCAGGGGAGGCAGGAAGAGAAAGAAACAGGGAGGAGGGAGAAGCAACAGGAAACATGAAGGAAACACTGAACCAAAAGCCTCTGAGCTCATTTTTGTTCTCCTGAGTAAAGTCAGTGTGGAGCAACAACCGAGGCAGGAAAGGAAAGAGGATGAAGAAACTCGGCTGGCTGTTTTTAGTGGCCTGAGCTCTGAATGATGGCATGAAAACACCATTCTGTGAACTTGTTAAGATGGATGATGGGATGTGAAGTTGAGGCCGGCTGAAAACTCCACAGACAGTTGATAGACTGAAATAAAAACTGATGGGAAGATTCTGGTTTCACAGAAACCTATATAACAAATAATAAATAAACACACACAAAAACAAGTAGAACAAATCCACCCAGTATGCAACAGAACAGAGAATACCCCCGTCAATGTTTTGATATTCAACTTTCAGCTGCTCTTTGCTGAAACCACCTACTAATGTAATCTCCTAAACATCACACTGAAACACTGTGCTTTAGTCAGCATGTTTACATGCACAGCTGAGTCACAGTCCATGGCCTAGTCTGCAATGCCTGGGAGGATAATCCAGTTATTCATTGTGGACAACACTGTGAAAAAAACACGCGACTTTCTCTGTGAGTTCTTCATGTGTGTAATTATAGCTGATTTTAATGGACAGACTTAAGATAACTGAACGCGGATTTTGTCACATGCCTCCACTGTTATACAAATTTGAGTCTTACTAGAGCCAAAATGAAATTTATAAATGCTTCAAGTTACATAGAATGTTCTCTTAAATGGACTGCTTTTCAGTCATAATTTGATGGATTTAGTCATTTGACAAATGAAAGAGGGGCAGTTTTACTGGGAGTAAAGATCTATTAAAATCAAAGTTAAGTTGAGTACATGCAAACAGGAATGACTCCATCTGCAACCATATTATCGGAGTATACTAATCTGTTTGAGAGCTATGATTTTAGTCAGGCTGGCACAAAATGATTTTTTCCCCTGGTGTCATGTCAGCATGCGTCCAGTCAGGACTTCACCTGCATTAGCTAAGGCCAAACAAACGTATCTTTGGCTCAGCGTACTCAGCTACATGTTCTTTAGTAAGGTTTAATCTTTCTGTACTATCCTTCATGGAGACTAACATTATGCAACATTCTTCACTCCGCCAATGCTGTCAGGGAAATGCAGATTTCCACTAATAAAGTCTGTGCCAAGACTCATTTTTTAGATTGTGCAAGCAGCACTCAGTCTGGAATATTCCAGGAGGGTGGCTCTTCTTCGTGGAACAAAGTGAAACTCTGTGTTGAATCTCACTGTACTGTTTTTCCATCTTTCCATCTAAAGCAAAACTTGCTTTAGGCGATTCATCATGCAGGAACACATGGCACACGGGTCCGACACGTTAGATTTTATGATCTTATTTACAGTTATGCAGGAAATCACTGAAGTCAATTTCTCTTCAAGGACCACACAGTTTTTAAACTGTTAGAGATCACAGATGCTTTAACTTTAGAGATTTTATTTTCAGTTTAGTCTTAAGTTTGTTTTATTAAGTTCTTATTTTTTTTTAGGTCACAATTTAACAGAAGCAAAAGAAGGTGAAGAAAGTGCTGCGTTTTCGGTGGACTGAACTCTGAGCAGTGACATGAAACCCCACAGATGTGGACAGTTTTCTGATATTTTAATGTCCGATTTAAAACTGAGGGAAAAATTAAAAATCAGTAGTGTCAGCTCTGACGTAAGAAATAAAGTTATTATCTCCAATAAATGTGGCGTGTCTGTGCTGCAGTTCATTTTCATTCACTGCCTAACAAAATACTCAACCATTGTTAAGGTTTCCAGTTATTATTATTAACTTAAATTCACTAAAACCAGCCCATATATACACTGCTCCAAAAAATAAAGGGGACACTTAAACACTACAATGTAACTCCAAGTCAATCAAACCGTCCACTTAGGAAGCAACATTGACAATTAATTGCACATGCTTTCACTCTAGTGGTAGCATGAGACGGAGTCTACAATCCGCACAAGTGGCTCAGGTAGTGCAGCTCATCCAGGATGGCACATCAATGCGAGCTGTGGCAAGAAGGTTTGCTGTGTCT
>JBAMHW010000018.1:21593212-21603392 GCA_037177495.1 Rhadinocentrus ornatus | reverse complement strand
TATATATATATATATAAAAAGAAAGCAATTAATAAAAAAAAATATTTTCCTGTTACACACAGGAAACACTCACCTGTTCCCAGAGCGTTTCAGCCACCTGGTCTATCAGCACTCCCACCTCCCGAAACTCTCCAGAGTACTTCACATATGCCCAAAAGCAGAGCGACAGCAGCGCCAAACCCATGATCATGTTAGCCAGCGCTGCTAAGATGCTCAGACCAATGAAGCCCGTCACCCCAGACACCACGTATGTGACAAACATGACAGCGAACAGTGTGGCTGGCGTGCGCGCTGCGTAAAAGATGTTTTTGCCATCATTGTGTTTGGAAAAGTTGGTGTAGGCCTCGTCCAGTTCAGCCACCAGCTGGTTCTGGTAGCGCTGACAGAACTCATCGCCGCCCATTTTCTTCACAGAGCAAAAGAAACGGACGGAGTGTTCGCGAAACTCCTCGTGGCAACGCTCCAGGTCGGCAGGAGCGATGTAGGGCTTGTCCCCTCCGCAGATCTATGGAAATAAGAACATGACAGAGTTAGCTTGCAGAAGCATGTGACTCCTGTTGGACATCTTGACTAATCTGGTGAGTTCTAAACTTTGGCACCTTTTCTTCTTGGTAGATTAATTTATAGTAAATTTTCCTGACCTGCTCCATGTTCTTGCTGTACAAGTCTTTGGCTCCTGCCACAGCAGTCAAATTGTTGGCCTCTGCCGTTGCCTGACAAACAGGAAAAGACAATTCCAGATTATTTTGCATTGACACAAGAGATTTAAATCTTCTATGAATTAAGACAATAACCAACCTGTAGCATGGACTTTGGGTGAGGCAGTTCCTCACCTTGGTATATCTTTATATATGCCTACAGAATTAAAAGGCAAAAAAAAAGCAACAGTGAATTCTATGCACAAAGTTTAGGCAAAAGTTTGAAAAACATTAGAATTAGTTAAAATCCTGACCTTGAAGTACTCCAGAAGATCCCTGCAGGTGACTTTGTTCCCGCCAATCTCTTTCTCAACCAGTCGGTCTGGAGCCAGGAGGAGAGGCACCAGCTTGGCCAACTCCCTTTTAAAATCATCATCAATGTCTGAAACACAAATACATCAACACCAATTTCCTTTTATTTTGTTTTTCATTTCAGCGCAGCATGTTTTAGCTGCCACTAGATATCATGAGTGTGTGTTTGGGTGTTTTATTCTGACCCTTCAGCCTGCCATCAAAGTATGGGTTGGTAGCCACCTTGAGACCAGGATGTGGCAGCAGGAAGCAGCCGATGTTGGAGAAGCAGGAGTGGATGTGCTTCCTCACATTCTGCAGCTCCTCGTGTTGGTTCTGTTTAACCTGTCAGCAACACAGTGCAAGTGTTTTGTTTTCAGAGGTGTTGCAACCTTGTGATCTGCTGTACAAATATCTCAGCTATACCAAAATATATTACCCTATTTTAACTTTTCTTTTATTTAAATACGTATTTCCAACTTGAAACCAACTGATTCTCACCTGCAGTCTTTTCTCCAGGAAAGTGTTCCCCCCTTCTAGTCCATAATAATGTTCATAGGGATAACACCAGTCCCGAATCAGGAACATCAAAGACTGAAACACACAATCAACATCAGAAAAAACAATGAGAAAAAGAACTACAGCAGAGACAATAACAGGATGTGGGTATTCGACTATATATAGATGCACAATATATCCATCAGCAGAAACACAAATTACCTGAAAAGGTTTCAAATAGATCTCCTCCATTGCCAGCCGCCCATATTCTGTGAAGAGCTACGCGTAACAGAAAAACAAAACAGAAAACAGATCAGAAATGATACACAGCTTGAGGTCTCTTCTTCCTTTAAGAAGAAGAAATATAACAAACCTGCAGGTGCTGCAGGTCGTCCTCCTGTATGTTCTGGGAGAGATTGTACACCTGAAAGCAAAGATGAATACAGCATGACTGCAAATGCTTTCAACAGGCACAGAGTACGTTTCTGCATTACGACATATTTTGACATGCCACCTGCACAGAGCTGGTCATCGTGCTGAGGGCAAAAACAGTAGCACAGTCCTTTATGGTGGATTGGCTGTCAAATGCTCCCTGAGTGTCAACGAGGAGAACAGCAACCTGCAAACAGCAGCCAGAGTGAGATTGTGGTTTGTTAAAAAAAAAAAAAAAAGGGGAGTTAAGTACATTTTGGAACTACCTTGCTGCCATCAGGTTTGTCGACCACAAACACTTCGCTCCAGACCTGAATTCCAGTGGTCTCCCTCTCACAGCCTCCCCGCCATGTGAACCCAGTCAGGGGCTCATCATCGCCCCCCATCCACGAGTTCTGCTGCAGAGGAAATGAGGAAGGGAACATTGATGAGGTTGGAGATTAAACAACAGAAACATAAGTAGAAATCAGTTACAAGATAAATTTCCATGGATTGACTGGACTGATGGTAAATGTGAAGGGCACACGAGAGGAGGTGCACAGATAAGAAAGCAGGCAGGAAAGAAAAACGATACAAGTCAACGGACTTTGGCAAAGACCAGCACCCAGGAGACGCATCAACTTTGAGAAGCATTTGTCATGAGTAATGTGTAAAGTCATTGAGCTCTTCAAAACCTGCTGATGTGAAATTTCCTTCACACATCTTCACTTCCAACAGAAAAAAACATGGTAATGCCACAGTGAGGCCACTGTTTGGACTGCAGTCATAGAAATGAGATCAATTTAGTTTTTATTTTCATTTAAGTACATAATTAAAAAAAAACAAAAAAACAAAACAGCCACTGTTGATCAAAGTGTTGTGCACAACATTAACACAAGATAGCCGTGATATTCACGTTTTCTAATTTGCTCTAATGTTTCATAGATTCATAATAAGCCACAGTCCAAAAAGCAGTGAAACGCAGAGACCAAAAAACAAAAAAAAACAAAAGTATCCTCAGAAAATATATTTAGTTGAAGCCACCTGTAGTAACATACTTTTAGTGAAATCAACACACTCTGACCTTGTGTGCTTTTGACATTAGAGCCAAACCACAAGTTTAAAAGCAATTACCTGATTTGCAGGTCAGAATTTGCAGTGGCGCTGATCTCTGGTTAGTACAAGACAACGCAGCTCTACTCAAAGTCTAACGACAACATGATGACGAAGATAATTTGTCATCTTACCAAATAAAACAAAACGAAAACATACCTGCAGCCTGATAATACGGGTATTAGTGGGTAACTTCCCACTATGACTACATCATGACAGAGCACACAGCTGTAAAAGTTTGCTCAATACTGCTAAAGATTAGGAAATAATCGTCAAGTGAACGCCATGAATGCCTGATTGCTAATGTTTAAGTTACTCAAATGCTGTTAAAAAGGACCATAACATCCTCCACTTTTACTTGAGTGTATGTATTGTCAAAAGTATTTTCAAGTAAGTGAAAGGTGATCTTGGCTTGATCTGTCCAGCAGCTCCTAAGTCTGAAAGACTTGCTGTTAAGACAGAGATGAACAAGGACCTGTGTTTATGTGGAGTCTGTAAATTTTTCCTCAGAATGCTGAGACTAGTTAAACTGCTCTGACAACTGTCTGATTTACCCACCTGGATTCGCACATTTTCAAGTTCAGCAAGAAATCTTAGCTTAGGCCAAACGGGAAGTAGTTGTCCTTACTCACTGCCTACACACGCGAGTACAAACTAATCTCATCTGCTGTACTTGTCCATTGAGCCCACCTGTTTTTACAGTTTCTACTGACAGTGTGTGTTAAACAGTAAGTCCCAGTGGAAGGACGAACTGTTGTGTGTTTAATCAGCAAGTGTAAATAGACCCTAACCCTAAATAAACCCTAAATAGACCCCTAAGCAAGGCCTTCCACAACTAAAAAAAGCAATTGATTTACTGATTTCACAGAAAGTGAAAACCTGTTCTCAACTGTTCTGTTGAGTCTAGACTGACCCAATTTATGTTTTTATTTACAATTCACTATGTAACTTTCTGACTTAAATATGCATTTCTAACTGGTTTTGATGGTACAGTGACATTCTTATATACATTCCTGGAGCATACAGAGGCTGAGAAACCACACTTAACTTTTCTTCCAAGACCCTCAATCCTTTTACAGCTGAGTTTAGATTTAGGCACCATGTCACACGCCAGCATCTGGATATCAACACATTAGCCATTTTTAATTGCTCATGGCTGATTCAGCAAAGAAACCAAAGTGGACATTATTGGAATAATAGGAGGAAATAAAGAGAAAAGATAGCAAGAGATAAGACCAAGTCATCACTGGACGGACTTATACTGTCTTTCAGTAGGGCTTCTATAATTCAGTTACATTATTGGACTGCATGAGCCAGTACAGATAGCTCTAAGAAACTACCCTGTTTTAAATTAATATCACTGGACTATTTTCTGAACTGTGTCTTCCCTACAGGAACGTGCACAGTTGCAAATCCAGAAAAATCAAGACCATTTTGACCCACCTGATGGTGCATGTAGCGTAGCATGAAGTCCAGCAGGAAGGACTTGCCCTTGCGAAAGGCCCCAGCCACAGACACAACCACCACATTTAGGTCCTTCACGTGATCCTGCAGCAGGACCTTCTCCAGTGCAGCAGCGTCCAACTCAAAACTGTGCTCATTGTTGGCCAAGACAATCTGAATGGGCCGGGCCTTATCCTCCTCCCCCACAACCTGAAGACACAAGTTAGCAATCGATCAGTGCTTTCCCTGGCATTGAGAGGTTCAAGTGGCTACACTGCTTAGAAAGCAGGTTTCACTGAGGAGACAGGACTGAAAATTACAAAGTTGACACAAACCAGGAAAGCCTCACACTCATGACGTCTGGCATTAAGCAAAGACTGCAAGATTATCTCATGGAAGAGATAAAGAGCGACAAAATCCTGTATTATTTGTCCTGTAATTACATTTATTTTCTTTACTGGGGAAAATCGAAAATGAGGCATTTCAAATTTTTTTACTTTCATATCACCATGATGGTTTTCTATCTACTCTGACAACCTCACTAAACTAACCAAATATGAATAAATAAGTAATTATATGATTAACGTCCTATTAAAGCCAACAAATTGAGTCTGCTCACTGACTCTTGAAAATAGCCAAGTTCATCTGCAGCCATCTTGAAAACTAAAAATTGCTTTAGTCAGTCAGGCAAAGAGCTGATGGGTTTGCTGCTTTTTTTCTCTCACAAATGATAATAAACTAATTCATCAACTTCAGTGCAGAAACACTTAAATCAAAATAAATTCAACTCTGGTCTAAGAAGCAGCAAGAAAAAATAAAAATAAAACATATTGCATATATGCTTATCAGTAAATTTGCTCAAACTTCACCTCCTCTTCATCAATCCCTTCATCTGGTGACGGGGTAAGGCTGTCATTTTTGCCAAAGTTTGAAGTCATGGTCTGAGGCAGCAACTCATCCTCCAGGTCTTCAGGCCTGGCTAATGGGGGCTTCTTCTTTTGCCAAAAAATGGGGACATCTTCAACACTACTTAAGCCTAAAGATGAGATGGTAAAGCACAGAGGGGAAGAGAAAATTACACTAATTACATAACATCATGCTAAAACACAAATTAATTTAATGATAGAGAACAATGCTGTGGCAAACTTACTGATGAAGAAGCTTTACTAATCACAAGTTTGTTTACCAACTTCTTTTGGGGATGTTGAGAGGAAAGTTAAATGCCCTATATGGTTTAAACAGAGTGGGAATCTTTACAGGGTTCTGCGGTGCTGGACTAAATACCATTACACACTTCGGACTTCCCATCTAGGTCAGACTCAAAAATAACCACTTGGTGGATATCACAAAGGACCAGAAACAAGGGACATGAGTAAAGTATGCTACCAGGACAGTGCATTCACATTTTCCCTTCATATTTCAGTGAGTCTTCTCTTCAATCTAAAAACAGTTTGTCTATAAAACCTGAGTCACAGTACAACAAGAGCACAACAAGCAGATGAGCCGAACTATAAACTGTAATATATTCAATACATCCAAGACGACATGTACAAACATTCTATTTAGGCTGATTAATCATTTCAAAACCTAAAAACCTTTAGTTAAGTATTATGTAAAAGCAAGGACACACACACACAAAATAAACATATTTAAAAATCTGTAAATGGCTCAGTTATGAAATCAGCTTCTAATTAAAATTCTTATCAAAGCTGGTTGGAGAGAAAATGGTTTTGACTTTAAATTATTCACATATCTTTGGTTTTATTCACAGCCTTTAGAAATAAAGATAGCATGATGCATCATTAAAGTGACACTCCCTCAAGACATGCTAGACGAATCATGAGCCACATAACTGACAAAAGTAAAAAAAACAGGTTGGTCTACTAGTATTAGACGTTGCTCATTCAAACATCAAACTGAATAAAACTGTGTTGAGTTACTTCAACAATGTGTCTTGGAGGATTTAAACTAGGTATGGAACCAACTAAACCCTTTTCTTCTGTTAGTCTGTAATTTGTTTATTTATCTGCTTGAGATGCAAGTTGGTAATTATGTTTATCAGAATCACGAGTTAGTAGTTTTGTTATTGGTTTAAATAAAGCTTTTACTTATTAAACGCTGCAAAATCCAGATCTGAAAGAGCATTCAAAAGAGAAAACACCTTAAAAGTCTTGATAACTGGATAGTTTGTGCTACACAGCCTGGGTGACTGACAGACATAAAATCAGTTTAAACTGTGATGACGAGGTTACATAAAATATCTAAATGAATTACTCCAGATAGGGCCATTAATACTTTTAGATGGAAGTCAAAAATCTGTTTTAAGGAATAATCATGTCAACACACGCCTACTATAGTAAATCATCCATTAAAAATGGCCATTTTCAATCAGTTGCCTCTTTGCAGATTGAAACCAGGAGTGAACCAATTAGGTAATCAAATTATTTTAGATTCAATAACTTCTTTGGCCATTAAAGTTAATTTCAACAGGGAAAGAAGCCATAATCATTCCCCTTTCTTTGAGAATATTTGCAGCTTCTTACAAGTTTTAACAGTAAAATGACTGTTTCCTACTGAGGGTTAAAATAACCCAAGTGAATAGGTCGGTCTCAGCTTTTCACCAGTTTCCACTCTCTTTATGAAACAGTTTATTGTAAAAATAATTGACAGATCAATCAAGCAACGAAACTGTTGGAAGGGGGTTGACAAACTGGGGCATAAACAAGTTGGGAAAGAATTGCTAGCTAAAATAGTATGTGGATGTTAATATTTATGGTGATGACTTCAGAGTTGTGTTACCAAATACCATTTTCTTGTAATGACCTCTTACTCATTTGTTACTTGATGGTTCTCGTTAGATAATTTGCTTTTTCACTAGTGATCACACAAAACATTTTCTTTAAGATGAAGAATGAAAGGTTTGAATATGTAAAAAGCAGACTAGCAATAAACTGACCTAAAGCTAACCATCAAGGTAATTTACATAGAAAAGTCACAACCCATTCCCATTTTCAGGTAGTTTCAAATGCAGGTTTTAGGAAGTCAAGAAAGATTTAGTCCAAAAAAACTTATGAAAATGGGGCATTCAAAGATCAACCTGGACATTCTGCAAAGGCCCAAAACAATGTCACAAGCAAAAAGCCATTATTGTAATCTTCTCTGCACACAAATGAGCCCTGAACAGTTCCTCAGTCGGGGCATTGCAGGTTCCCATCAAGTCCAGAGCAGCACTCAGCAAAATGAAGTGGCACAGACTGCAGCCATAGAAGGGCTTCGAACACAAAGACACTATTCTGCTGGGGCAGTGAGGAGTCTGTATTGCAGCAGAATGTAAGTGAGAGGAGAAAAATGAACAAATAGCACACAAGGAAGCACAGCAGCCAGTTATAAATAAAAGAAAAAAGAAATAGACTATGCTGAATGTGCACACAGGCGTCATGATAAAGTAGCTAATCCACTGTCCTGCTCCTCAGCTTTCAAAAAATGAGGGCAAGACTAAAATTAGCTTTCTTACTTAATTTCTGATGGTGATATAAACAGATGTTACTAGGTCTCCACCATTTTGTTCATCCATACACTCAAGAAACTGCCAAGAGGTTAATGTTTCACAAAAAGAATTTTGCATTACATAAAAACACAGAGTATTCTCTCCTGCATCCATCCTATTCTCATGAAGGTCTGTGTTTAACTCCGACAGCAATAAATAGTGATCAAGCCTACATCTCGGCAATTTGTCCAACATGAGCTCTCACATCCTTCGAAGACCATATCTGAGACAGAAACTGACAAGATCATGACTTACTTAACAAATTAGTCAAGCAAAAATTCTATAAAAATATTCACTTCTAGATTTAAAACGCAAATACTTTACACTCAAGTGACCATGAAATATTTGTTGTTTTTTTTTTGGTACTATGGAAATGTGAGTTAACAGATACTCAGATTATAAAACCGATAGTGTTTCTCAGTAGCCTATCAAGATGCAGGTACACCAACCTCCCATCACTCCAGTACCAAAACACAACCTGACACAGCCTCTCTTGACTCAAGTCAAGGAGGCCAAATGTTCAGTTACAGCAGGCCAAGCAACTGGGAGGCTGTGGGGACAAAGTGCAGATTAAGAGCAGTTACAGCTGGTGAATGTTGTTGCCACAGAGTCAGCTGGCCTGTGTGAAAAGTAGACATAAAGGTCATTAAAAGTTTCTACACCACACAGTAATGTCGGTGACAAATCATGGAGACGGTCCTCGTAACAAGTCTTGATGAAGTTTAGCAAAAGTCACTTGTGCTGACATCAGAAGTATATCCTCCATTTGCCAAAGCAGTTACACAAAAAACTATAAAACAATAATTAGTAGTATACTATCAAATGGTCTTTAGACTAGAATAGCTAGTTGCTTCAAATAATTCCAAATAAAGAACTAAAAATGAACTGTAAAATTTCCAAAACCTCAATCTTGTCAAATTTTTTCAATAACACGTGGGTGACACGAACAAAATGCTGCCTTCGAAGATAGATTTATCTCCAAAAACACTATATTCAGCACCCTATATAGTGTATACAATCTGCATGCCTAGAAAGCTGGTACAGGATAGCTATCAAGTAAAGGAAATTAAAGTAAATCAATGTAAGATAATCTTGTTTAAAATCTTTTTTCATTTACATTGCAAACTCTGCTGGCAAACTGAACAGGCTAATAATAGGGTATTTAAAAATATCCAAGTCATTAGTGGGATGAGATTAGCGTATCGTTACATGGTTAGTGTGGACTGAACTCCGCTGTAGATAACAGTTTCAGTAAGTTCAGTAACACTGCACTTCAAGCATATTCGGGCTGATTGTACCAGCCAGGTTAAAGCGGGGAACAGTCGTCGCGAGGAAGTTTTGTATCCGGGTCATTCTGGTTCATATAATATTTCTTCTGTTCACATTAGTTAGGGAAAACATATAACCGAGAAAGAAAAAAACAAACAAATCTTTAAACAAAGTATCGTTTTGAAGCTAAGTTTAATATCGTATATATGGACTGTGTTAGAACTGTGCTTGTAAGCAACAGAAGACTAATTCTGGCAGGGGTACCACACTTGGCCGGACACCTTGGGTCCTCAACTGAAAACAGATTCTGGCTAACGGAAAAGCAACTGAGACAAAGAACGCATAAACAACAGCATGCTTTGTAATAATCTCGCTACAACTAAGTACTTTTTATCGACTCGCTGAAACTGACCAATCAGTTAAACAAATAACATGTTACCTTCATCTACGCCTTGGTTTTTGCGGTTGGAATCCAAGTGATTTCTGCTCCTCAGCCCGCTCACCTCCGCCATCTTGGAGTACTGAAATCTGACGTGGCTGACGTCAAAGAAGCTTTTTTTTTTTCTTCGTCGAGTTGCCTGCAGAAGTTTGCACCGCCCCGACGCTGCCGCAGCCGCAGCTGTCTCAAGTTCACTGCGCTACTTCCTCACGCTTTCTCCAATGATATAAACCTCGTTTTCTTTTAAACATTTAACAGTGACTTACGTATAAAGGTCTGTTCAATTGACATTAATGTAAGTTAGAATTTGGTAGTGTTGCGAAGAGTTAATGGCCTCTACCGTGTGCAGTTTTCATGGTGGCCAGGTGGCCATGGTGGGAAAGTTTAGTCTACAAATACACATTGACTACACAAATGTTCATAGACTCAATTTGCAACATAGACAAAAAAATAAATAAATAAATATATATA